>JAVQJL010015519.1:0-93779 GCA_036024295.1 Nannoperca obscura
TATTTCTTTAAAGTTAAGACTAGTTTAAAGTCATCTTCATTGAAAAGTACAGTGCTTTTCCTTCAAAAATAAGGACATTTCAATGTGACCCCAAACTTTTGAACGGTAGTGTATTTCTGTGGTTTCGCACTATCATGCATGGTACATATAGTTGCAGTGTCAGGTTTTTGAGAAGGATCATGGATTAACCAGTGACACCAGTCTCATAGATCAAATGAATGTGTGAATGCACAGGGACAATCTTGACTAGCCAGCCCCAAGATTCTGCGGTGATCAAAGCCAAAAGCGGTGCTTTCTTTTGGTTACTTTCCTCTTTTTGGCCTGTGTTTTGACAATACTGCTATCTGGGCCTACTGACCTTTCAAATTATGTAAAATGAGTAGTATTAGTGACTTTTAAGACCCATGCTTAAATATGTGTTAAATAACGTCTGTTTGTAAGTGCAGTTTAAACAGAAAAGCGGATTAAAAGACAACCTGCATTATTGCAGTACCTTTTTCATACCCATTTACTGTATTTGTGCTCTAGATGACTTAAAAATGTTCACATCACTTCTCACTTTATTTTATATTGGTAGTGTATATTTGAATGGACTATACGCACAGTGTTCAGAAATGTCACTATACTTCACATTTTATGCTGTAATAACAGTTAAGGGTTTGTTTGCTTGAGGCTTGCTTGGGCCTCCATGGAATCTAAAAAATATTTCTTGGGCCCAAAGAATTGGATTGTCTTTCTTCCAGTGAGACTGAGCTGGTGGGGGGAAAAAACAGAATGGGTGGGAGTGTGTCCGTCCAGCGTCCTTCACATCATTACATCTGTTTGTGTGCTTTGTGGTCTTCTTTTGCTTATCTGCATTCAGACCCAACCCAAATTCCTACATGCCTCATTTTAGGATTGAAATTCGGTGTGAATCCCTTAAGAGCTATAACAACATCCCTGGAGTTTCATTTCTGTAGTAGGTGGTGGGGGTGGATGGCTGGACACAGGCCATGAAGCCTCATTTTGATTTGCACTGCGCACCATGTTCTTCTGCAGACGGTGGTTCATAATTGATCTGGTTTTGATCAGTGGAGAACTGAATCATTGTACCAAAACAATGTGAAAAGTCATTGTTGGTCCAGACGAGAAGCACAGAAAGCATACTAATAGTAGTAGTAATATATCTAAGCAGGCGTACAGACATAATACAGCACTGCATTAAAAAACACAAGGGGCTTAATTGATGCGGGTGTCATTTTACAAATAGCACTGAAACAATGAAATTGGATCCAGAAAGTCCAGTTTCTTTAATAGATCCACAAGTCTAAAGGCTAATCAGACACCAAAACACTGCACAACATTTTATATCCTACCAGACAGGATTTTAAACCTTTGGAATATAATCACAGGGACAATTATGTACTTTTCCTTTGTGTTGAACGCACGGTCAACAGCAGTGATACCCCGTTCTCATTGGAAATTAATGCACCTGCACATATTCCGCCAACACTGTGCCTCGCGTTACGATGTTGCATTGTGTTGTGGAAAAAGTTGAGCCACAATCAACTTTTTTTGTGATCTTCCCTCGCTGTGTCAACACAGTGGCCTCATTGGAATGAATAAGGGGGCTGCATTTTTCTTTTGCTGCAGTGCTGATGTCAGTCTAAACGCAGGCTGTTTCTCTGTTTGGCTTTCTCAATTAAAAAGTCTCTGTGATGACTTCAAATTTTCAGTTCACTTTATCACAAGAGGTTTGTGCATTCCACCTCAACTGACTGGGCTTCTCGTTTACAGTTTATTGCATCAGACCTAACTGAATGCAGATCCGCCACTTAAGTGGTTGCTCTTTTGTTGGTCATGCCTCATGTTTTGATATTGGTACTGGCTTTTTGTATGGTCCTTTGGTGTTACTAAAACCAAACCCTGACTACCAACATTTCTCCAGCAATTGGAGTTTGGTATGCCCAAGTGGTGTGTTTAATCCCAGTCTGCTGTGGGTTGTGTGTGGTGGTTTTAGTCACTAGACTAATTTTGTTCAATTATTATTTCACTATCATTGTTAGAATGCTTTTGGGGGGGGGGTTACAGCATCCATCTGTGTCACTGGATGTTAACCTCAGCTCTTACTGTTTACAGCGGCAAAGACCCTGCAGATCTTCAACATTGAGATGAAGAGCAAGATGAAGGCTCACACGATGACAGATGATGTGACCTTCTGGAAGTGGATCTCCCTCAACACTGTTGCCCTGGTCACAGACAATGCAGTCTACCACTGGAGCATGGAGGGTGACTCCCAGCCAATCAAAGTCTTTGACCGTCACTCCAGCCTGGCAGGCTGCCAGATCATCAACTACCGCACTGACGCCAAACAGAAGTGGTTGCTGCTCATTGGCATTTCAGCACAGGTAAATAAATGGTGTGGTTGAAGAGTTGCTTCAGCCTGGTTAATATTGATCTTTTTGACAAAATATTGTTATCAGATTAACTGCATATTATTATGACAGGAAACCGTTATTGCACTGGAGAACAGCAGTGTAACAGTTAAATAATATTCTGTCTGATCTTACTTGCCCAGTAATCTGTTTATTTAATGAAACAGCAGATCCCATCCTAAACTTGAGGTGTTTAAAGAATCAATAAAACATTTAAAAAAAACAACAATCTTTATGTGACAATAAATCACGGAAGGCTTTGGCCTAACTTGTGGACTTTCTCTCCTCTACAGCAAAACCGTGTTGTCGGAGCCATGCAGCTGTACTCAGTGGACAGGAAGGTGTCTCAACCCATCGAGGGGCATGCTGCTGGCTTTGCACAGTTCAAGATGGAGGGCAACACTGAAGAGTCAACTCTGTTCTGCTTTGCTGTGCGAGGACAGGCAGGAGGCAAAGTAAGATTTACTAACACTGCGAAGTCACAGGCAGATGTGTTCAGGCACATGCAGAATCAAAATTAAATTTACTGCATTTAAAACTTTCCAAACGCCCTTGTAACCAGACTTTGACTCCTTTTATCTCAATTTTTGCTTGCTTCTAGTTGCACATCATTGAAGTGGGGACTCCACCGACTGGGAACCAGCCATTTCCTAAGAAAGCTATGGATGTTTTCTTTCCTCCAGAAGCCCAGAATGACTTCCCTGTTGCAATGCAGGTACAAAAATGACTTGTACTTTTTGCCTGTTTGTCTTTGTGCTGTAAACAAGATTCCCTTCTCCTCTGGTGGCAAACAGTACAACCACTGGCTCATATGTCATCACTGCAAGATTTTCTTTAAGGGGTATTATCACTGTTACAGGGAGTTATTTAAGTGCTGTTTAACATGAAGCTGGTACTCGCTCACTGTTTGACGATATTGTTGATTTGTTGAATGTACACTATATGAACAGACCCTTCTGAACTGCCTCATTGCCACCTCAGTGTGTGACGTCACACTGGGACCTGGCAATACTTCATTAGCTTTGGGTTCAACGTCTTGCTAAAGGGGATTTTGATATTCATCAATTAATTTATTGTTTACAATTTCTAACAAGATTTCTCTTTGTGTACATCTAGATCAGTTCCAAGCAAGATGTAGTCTTTCTCATCACCAAATATGGCTACATCCATCTGTATGACCTGGAGACTGGAACTTGTATCTACATGAACAGGATCAGCGGAGAGACCATTTTTGTCACTGCCCCCCATGAGCCTACTGCTGGTATAATTGGAGTCAACAGGAAAGGACAGGTAGTCTAACGTACACACTCTGGCCCTCCATCTATGTAATAGAATGACATTTGTGTTGAGATTCAACTCCCAATACCCTTTTACTATTGGTGTAATTTAAATGAATGCTATGCTATTTCCCCATTAATGACAGCATACAGTGCAATCGCACATTCTTAAAGTCACAGCATGTTCATGTTAAGATCGTATTGGACCCTACACCATCGTTACCTGCACCTTTATTGGTTGGCATAAGCTTTTAATAATATAAGGCAAGATTGACAAAATAATTTAAACATTAGTTTAAATGATTAAACATCATTAGACAATAAATGTTTGACAGATACTAGGAATCGAGGCTCTTCAGTCTCAGTTAAAAGCAATGGTGTCTTGCAGATTGCTTCTTATTTGAATTGACTGGTGAAATGGCATCAGGTGTCTGGCTAGCAAATGTCTGAAGGATCCATGTAGTGTTGAGTCAGAGAATGCAGCCCACTGCTTTGGGACAGTGAATCAACTGCTTAATTCTTGTCTGTGGAATAGCCAGGCTCATCATACATTTTTCGTCTTTGGCAGTTTGATAGCTAAGATTTATGTATCGCTTGACTTGAGTTGTTGGTTGTGCCAACATTATGGAGGTTTGAAATGTGGAACAAAATGCAACCAATGATAACCCCAATTAATGTCTTAATGTCCAAAGTATACATGCATACATTTGTAAAATACAAATTAAAAAAATTAAACATTTTGAATAAAAAATAAGCATAGGTAGTCACAGATATAAATCTTAGTGTGTATTTCTGTGTCTCTGTTGGTATTTTATTGCAAACATTTGCTGGTTATTTACTTTCTCTGTGGTATGCTGGCCCTTTTGTATATTAGCGAGGCTCCTCGGGTGTCGTCTTGTGACCTTGAGTGAGGAAATCTCTGAAAATAACAGGCTGTAGCAGCATCTTTCGATGTCAGGCAGCATGTGATAGCTACAGCAGGAGGGCTAATCTTGGACAGGCAGACTACACAATCTAATCCTGTTATTGCTCTTGGCTCTCACCTGCAGGTCTACAATATACAGCTCAGTGTGTTGCGCGCACACACATACACACAAAATGTAACACTTTACATGCGACTACATGAAATAATCTCTGTTTAATTTAAGAATGTAACAAGTGCACGTCTGTGCTGTAGTAGTAATTGTTTTTTTCAATGGACTGAGGGATAAAATGCATAAAAATGGAATTGTTGACCCTGCATTGTTTTTATTTTCAGGATTAAATGGTATCGTCTGTTGTGTACAGATAATAAAGCATGCATATGTGCTTTTCCAGGTGTTGTCGGTGTGTGTGGAGGAGGAAAACATCATTCCCTACATCACCAATGTGCTCCAGAACCCAGACCTGGCTCTCCGCATGGCTGTCCGCAACAACCTAGCCGGTGCTGAGGAACTGTTTGCCCGCAAGTTTAACACCCTCTTCGCAGCAGGCAATTACTCGGAAGCTGCCAAGGTGGCGGCCAATGCGCCCAAGGTACTGCCAGTGTTACTCACATTTCAACTAATACAAGCTCAGACTGTTAAGACTAAGCTGATTTCTGAAGCTTCTGGCAATAAACATGCAGAGGTAAATGTAAAACAAGTTTAGGTTTGCATACCAAAGTTGTTCAAAAGCAGTTAGACGAATTAACTGGGGATTAAGTGTTTTCATGATATCCGAGAAGTTTCTAACAAATAGAATAAAACTCTTGCAGTTACTAATGTTCACCTAATGCAACTGTTCTATAATATTCAAATGAGACATTTCTCAACCCAAAGCCTCCCACTGTCACTTAATTACTTTGTCTATCCATCCATCTTTCTTCTCCAGGGTATCCTGCGCACCCCAGACACCATCCGACGGTTCCAGAGTGTTCCAGCCCAGCCAGGCCAGACTTCTCCTTTGCTCCAATACTTTGGCATCTTGCTGGACCAAGGCCAACTTAATAAGTTCGAGTCTCTGGAGCTATGTAGGCCTGTCCTCCAGCAGGGCCGCAAGCAGCTACTAGAGAAATGGTTGAAGGAGGACAAGGTATGTATTATCTGTGTTTTTGGAAGAGCTGACTAGTACATTTTAGGCTCAGTAAATTCCTGTTCTTTTAAACGCAACATTTGTGCAGAGGATTACATGTAAATGCCAGTTTGGCCATTTTGTTTGCTTGAAGAGGGTTTAAGTGCATCTGTGCTGCTGATTTACTTCTGGTTCCTTAATTGCAATGTTCTGCATTTGTAGAATTGGTTTTTAATGGCTTTCTGTTCGTGTGTTTGCAGCTGGAGTGCTCTGAGGAGCTTGGAGACTTGGTGAAGTCTGTAGATCCTACTCTTGCCCTTAGTGTCTACCTCAGAGCCAATGTCCCAAATAAAGTCATTCAGTGCTTTGCAGAGACTGGACAGTTCCAGAAGATCGTCCTCTATGCCAAGAAGGTTTGTAGCAATGCCTGACTTTGTCACTCCAAGTTTATCTCATGTAATACATTACATTACATTTAGGCATTTAGCAGACACTTTTATCCAAAGCGACTTACAAGTGACCTTCTGGTACCACACCTCCACAATAAAATACTATTGTGGTATAAAGAAGGGAGAGAAAGTCTGATCCTCCAGGTTTTGCAAAATAATAATCTGTAATCTTTACATGTGTTTTATGCGGTTCCATCATAGCTATGGCACTCCTCAGATGTAGGACCATTATGCATAAAGATCTGTTTTCCTTGTAGGTGGGCTACACTCCAGACTGGATCTTCTTGCTAAGGAACGTTATGCGGATCAGTCCAGAGCAGGGCCTTCAGTTCTCCCAGATGCTGGTACAGGATGAAGAGCCACTTGCTGACATTACACAGGTAAAATAACAAACAATAAAGTCTTGTCTATGTATTCATACCACAAGCAACTACATATGTTATATGATGAAAAGGCTATAATTGACATCTATAATTCTTTTTTTGTGTCTCCAGATTGTTGATGTGTTCATGGAGTACAATCTGATCCAGCAGTGCACATCCTTCCTACTAGATGCCCTGAAGAACAACAGACCCATGGAGGGACCACTGCAGACACGCCTGCTGGAAATGAATTTGGTCCACGCACCACAGGTACATACATGACCTGATCTGCCACAGTGTAGTTTGGCTGACAGAAGTCCTAATGTCAGAATGAACACAATTATTATCTTGATCATGATTGTAAATTTTCTGTATTTGCAGTCAGCATTTGTCCAGATTATAAATTCATCAGATTTGATTTTAAATTGTGCTTTTTGATACTATCCCTTAAGGTTTCTTACTTTCAGTAGCATATCAACGTTTCCTTTTTACCAAAAATCAAATTTCCTGTTGAAAAGTTTCCTGTTATGGCTTCAGACAATGTCAAAAGGTCTTTGTCCCCGTGTCACGTCTCGCAGGTTGCAGATGCCATCTTGGGCAATCAGATGTTCACCCACTATGATCGTGCTCATGTGGCACAGTTGTGTGAGAAGGCTGGTCTCCTGCAGAGGGCGCTGGAGCATTATACTGACCTGTACGACATCAAGCGTGCTGTGGTGCACACACACCTTCTCAACCCAGAGGTACAAAGAACACGACAAAATACTAAATCTGTATTCATGTATTTAGATTTATTAATTTGTTATAACCATTTGCTTTTGTTATGCTGACTGATGTCTGTATGTATTTGCAGTGGTTGGTGAATTTTTTTGGCTCCTTGTCGGTGGAGGACTCTCTGGAGTGTCTGAGGGCCATGCTGTCTGCAAACATCCGCCAGAACCTGCAGATCTGTGTCCAGGTTGCTTCCAAGTACCATGAGCAGCTCAGTACTCAGTCTCTCACTGAACTTTTTGAGTCGTTCAAGAGCTTCGAGGGTAAGTTGGGAATATACTGAGTTGCCTATCCTGTATATTTGAGAAAACAGCAGGTATTCAAATAAAGATTTTTTTGTCTTTCAGGTTTGTTCTACTTCTTGGGTTCCATTGTGAACTTCAGTCAGGATCCAGAGGTCCACTTCAAATATATACAGGCCGCCTGCAAGACAGGCCAGATAAAAGAGGTGGAGAGAATCTGCCGAGAGAGTAACTGCTACGATCCGGAGCGTGTGAAAAACTTCCTCAAGGTCAGAAATAGAGTAGTGGAGAAAAAACATTTTACTATAAAATAATCTTAACCTTTCTGCCAATCATTTATCTTGATTATTATTCAACAAAGCAGGCATTTATTAACCAATACAATTTTTTTTTCTCTCCAGGAAGCCAAGCTGACTGACCAGCTGCCTTTGATCATTGTGTGTGACCGCTTTGATTTTGTCCACGACCTGGTCCTGTACCTGTACCGCAACAGCCTGCAGAAATACATTGAGATCTACGTGCAGAAGGTACATTATTACTTATTATTTATTATTTTAAATATCCAGAACAGTAAATACAGAAACACCAGTTGTGAAAGCTGACCAAAAAC
The DNA here is from genome assembly GCA_036024295.1 of Nannoperca obscura. Lineage (NCBI taxonomy): Eukaryota > Metazoa > Chordata > Actinopteri > Centrarchiformes > Percichthyidae > Nannoperca > Nannoperca obscura. Next base: position 8,157 of record JAVQJL010015519.1, read on the forward strand.
TCCATCCTGTATTTTGTTTCCTCTCTCCCCATTCCTCCAAGCTTGATATATTTAATAGAAATTTAATTTACCGCACTAATTCAAATAATGCTTGTAGACACTGTACTCACTCATTCCACAAACAATTCTTGAGCATTTGTCATTGAATATGTAGTAACTTTATGATAATTTATTCCAGGTGAACCCAAGCCGTCTGCCAGTGGTCATTGGAGGTTTACTGGATGTGGATTGTGCCGAGGATGTGATTAAGAACCTGATCATGGTGGTTCGAGGGCAGTTCTCCACAGATGAACTGGTGGCTGAAGTGGAGAAAAGAAATCGGTAAGGAGAGACAAAGTATTTTAACTGCTTGCGAACAGTGGAATCTAGACTTACAGAGTCAGGAGTTGATTTTCTCTTAAAACCATGCCAGCTGTGAAACCCTTACTGTGTGTCTTTCTCCAGACTGAAGCTGCTGCTGCCTTGGTTGGAGGCTCGCATTCATGAAGGTTGTGAGGAGCCTGCCACCCACAACGCCCTGGCCAAGATCTACATCGACAGCAATAACAACCCTGAGCGCTTCCTGAGGGAGAACCCCTACTACGACAGCCGCGTGGTGGGCAAGTACTGTGAGAAAAGAGACCCCCACCTGGCCTGTGTGGCCTATGAAAGAGGACAGTGTGACCAGGAACTGATTCATGTAAGTCTGACATCGTGCTTTCATTGAAGGCAAAAAAGGAAACATAATTGAGTCATGACCATTATGTTGTAAATTACTCTGTTTTCAGTAATGGTAACATTACACCATTATTGTTTTAAGAGGCATATGGATTGTGATAATTATTGTTCTCTGCACTTAGCCATGCAATAAGTTGCATGCTGTGTTGCTCTCTTTCCTCTTTTAGTTCTAATGTGCATATATTACTTTCATGACATTTCTGAACTGTTGTTGCCACTTAAGTTTAACAGGTTTTGTGCTTTAGGTGTGCAATGAGAACTCGCTGTTCAAGAGTCTGTCCCGCTACCTTGTACGTCGCAAGAACCCTGAGCTGTGGGCGAGCGTGCTGCTAGAGACCAACAATTACAGAAGACCCCTCATCGACCAGGTCCGACCCGTTTCTGATACTCAGTCATGCCACATGAACTAATTTAATTAAATTGTTAATGCAAAAAGGTTGCTGGCATTACAGACGTGGCTTTCTTATCAGTCCTGTAACATAAAGGTAGCATTTAACAATCTGTTTTATCTACCTGTTTTTAAATGCTTGTTAAATCGTAATCTAGGATCTTTTTTTGTTATGATTTATTTAAAACTACAGCTGTAGTGCATCATGTCTGTTGTCCCTCTCTGCTGCAGGTTGTCCAGACAGCCTTGTCTGAGACCCAGGATCCAGAGGAGGTGTCCGTCACAGTCAAGGCCTTCATGACAGCTGACCTTCCCAATGAGCTCATCGAGCTTCTGGAGAAGATTGTTCTGGATAACTCCGTCTTTAGTGAGCACAGGTGAGAGAGGCTCCATGTTACGTGTTTATCCCAAATGTTTTTGACTTGCTTGGGCATTTTTGGGATTGTGATTCCAAAGGTCCATCTGCAGTCTTCATAGCACTGAGCAGCAAGTCTCTTGAGTTTTGTATATGGTCATCTGTTCAGAGTTAGTTTTGTACTTCTGTATTTAGCTTCTTGAATTGTGATCATATTCATTACATACAGATTTTTTTCCTTTCAAATAAGATCTTCACTGAGATGGCCTTTTGTTGTTTTTGTTTTTTTTACAGAAACCTCCAGAATCTGCTCATCCTGACGGCCATTAAAGCGGACCGGACACGTGTTATGGAGTACATCAACCGTCTTGACAACTACGATGCCCCAGACATTGCGAACATCGCCATCAGCAATGAGCTGTTTGAGGAGGCCTTTGCTATTTTTAGAAAATTTGATGTTAACACCTCTGCTGTGCAGGTCAGTGGATTACTGCTCCACTTTAAGGTCTTTCAGTATTTTCAGTCATTTGAACCCGAGTTGTTCAGAATTATATACTTGACCTAAACCCTGATTATAATGGCCACCAGAAATGTGTTATTGAGCGTGATGTAACATGATGTCGTCTCATCATGTCCAGGTCTTGATTGAGCACATTGGTAACCTGGACAGAGCTTATGAGTTTGCTGAGCGCTGCAATGAGCCACCAGTGTGGAGTCAGCTGGCAAAAGCCCAGCTTCAGAAGGGCCTAGTCAAAGAAGCCATCGACTCTTACATCAAGGCTGATGACCCATCTGCTTACATGGAAGTGGGACAGGCTGCAGCCCAAAGCGGTAAGATAAACTTATTTGGCTCATTCTGGGCGTAGATCAGAAAATCTTTGGATATGTGCTAAATTCGGTATTCTTTCTAATTTTTTGTTTTATTTAATGAGGACACTTAAATAGTGTTTTGGTAAATATACAGATAAAACATTAATGTGCTTATGAATCTGATCGGAGTTGATTGCTGCGTGCAGGAAACTGGGAGGACCTGGTGAAGTTTCTGCAGATGGCCCGTAAGAAGGCCCGCGAGTCGTATGTTGAAACAGAGTTGATATTTGCCCTGGCCAAGACCAACCGCCTGGCTGAGCTGGAAGAATTCATCAACGGACCCAATAATGCTCACATTCAGCAGGTAGGTCCTGGGAGGCATATAGACATACAGCACACTCGTTACCATTTTAATTCTCTTTCACCTGTTTACAGTAGCTATTTTGCTGATCTTGCTTTCCTTTTTTTGTCCATTTCCTTAAGGTGGGTGACCGTTGCTACGACGACAAGATGTATGATGCAGCCAAACTGCTTTACAACAATGTGTCCAACTTCGGCCGCCTGGCCTCCACCCTGGTGCACCTGGGAGAGTACCAGGCAGCTGTGGACGGAGCTCGCAAGGCCAACAGCACCCGCACCTGGAAGGAGGTGAGGAATGACGATGCTGTTTCAATATAGCACTTCTGTTCAAACGAATCACTCTTTCTGTACTGCAATATACTGTCCACACACTCAAACACATTGTTTGATTTGATTTTCCTCCAGGTGTGTTTTGCTTGTGTGGATGGAAAAGAGTTTCGTCTTGCCCAAATGTGCGGCCTGCATATTGTCGTCCACGCCGATGAACTGGAAGAACTCATCAACTACTACCAGGTAACAGGAGCAACTGTAGAACTCACATTTACAATGAATGCTGAGTAACTACTGGGCACGCATACTATCTGGAATCAGTTATATAGTGCACGGGACAGTGGAGTCTTTCACTTAAATACCAAACATCAAAGCTTACAGATGATATTTTGTTATGTTGTACCTTTTATGGCAGTAACTCTGAAGTGTCTGAAAACATGAGTTTTGTCTGCGCTGGTTCAACAGAACTGGCCGTTTCTTGGCTCAAGTGAGACACTTAACCCAACTTATCAAGTCTTTAATGAAATAATCGCTCCCCCCTGGAAATTAAGTGTTGAAAATTAAGAATGTACGTTTTGTAGTGTGTATTTTGAGTGTATTACTGGTTTAAATGATTATGGTTAGTGCCATTAAGTCTGTCTGTACCCTCCAGGACCGTGGTTATTTTGAGGAGTTGATCACCATGCTGGAGGCTGCCCTGGGCCTGGAGCGTGCTCACATGGGTATGTTCACTGAGCTGGCCATCCTCTACTCCAAATTCAAACCCCAAAAGATGAGGGAGCACCTGGAGCTCTTCTGGTCCCGTGTCAACATTCCAAAGGTACGCAATGGGAACATCGGCAACACCTCCAAACAAAGCACAATCTGTTATCAACTTTGCAACAAACACATTTAACATTGCCTGATTCTCTTTTGCAAGAGTACCTTTTTGTACAAGCATGGCTTGGTTAAGAACAGTTGTTTCAGTCAGTCTGTAAGATGACTTGAATGAATGATTTGAACCAGTTTTACTGGCCCTCCGATGCATAGGCTGTAAAATATAGATCCGGATCTGTTTATCAATTTCAATATGAGTTCATGGACTCTGTCTGTCTGTCTGTCACAGGTTCTCAGGGCAGCAGAGCAGGCCCACCTCTGGGCAGAGCTGGTATTCCTCTACGACAAGTATGAGGAGTATGACAACGCCATCATCACCATGATGAACCACCCAGCAGATGCCTGGAAGGAAGGCCAGTTCAAAGATATTGTCACCAAGGTAAAAGAACAACGGCTGTATAATACTTGATTAGTGATGCTTGTTTTCATTTTGGTAACTAGTTCCATTGCTAACAACAGTGCCAACGCAAAGCACTGACAGAAATGTGATAGAAATGATTTGTAGATTTTTAATTGACGATATGTGTTTCATCGTAGGTGGCCAATGTGGAGCTGTACTACAAGGCCGTCCACTTTTATCTGGAGTTTAAACCATTGTTACTGAACGACCTGCTCATCGTCCTCTCTCCAAGACTGGACCACACGCGTGCTGTCAACTTCTTCAGCAAGGTCCTGGGCAGTTACTGTTTTCTGCAAACAATTCTTATGTTAGGTTGTCATTAATTACAAAATATCTTTAAAAAATGAATCGCTTGGTGTGATGCACAATAGCATACAACGGAATGACTGTTCCCCACTGAAGTAGTCCGTAGCTTATAGAGAATGATATGTGATGGTGACATAGTTAAAGAAAAGATTACATGAAAATGGACATTGCTGATTTTTCCTTCATGATTCTTTGTTTAGGTGAAACAGCTGCCTCTGGTTAAACCTTACCTAAGGTCTGTCCAGAATCACAACAACAAGTCAGTAAATGAGGCACTCAACAACCTCTTCATCACTGAGGAAGACTATGCGGTATGATATTATAATATTGCACATTGTGTATCATGTCAGAATGCATGATAATCTATCTTTTAAATGTCTTTTTGTTGGTTGTAGGGAGGAAAAGTTTGGATTTGTTACTTTCAGCACAGCATACTAAAGAAGTCCAGTTTTCATTATTTTCACCAGCAGGTTAAATGTTTACACAGAGTTGGATTTTCAGCTGTATTTTATAATCCCTCCTCTCTTGTGTAGGCACTGCGTACTTCCATTGATGCCTATGACAACTTTGACAACATCTCACTGGCCCAGGGCCTGGAGAAGCACGAGTTGATTGAGTTTAGGAGGATCGCTGCCTACCTTTTCAAGGGCAACAACCGCTGGAAACAAAGTGTCGAGCTCTGCAAGAAGGACAAGCTCTACAAGGTGCATGGCCGCTAAAACAAACAATAATTTTCAACACATACCAGTTCTTTCAAATAATATAAATCACGGCCCCTTGAATCCAACTGATAGGGCTAAAATGTAAAATAGCAGTTTACTGTAATTGCGTTCTCCTCTGTGCAGGATGCCATGCAGTACGCGTCAGAGTCCAAAGACATCGAGCTGGCAGAGGAGCTCCTGGCTTGGTTCCTGCAGGAAGACAAGAAGGAGTGTTTTGCAGCCTGCCTATTCACCTGCTACGACCTGCTGCGGCCCGACGTGGTGCTGGAGACCGCCTGGCGACACAACATCATGGACTTCTCTATGCCGTACTTCATCCAGGTCATGAGGGAGTATCTCTCTAAGGTGGGTTGGCCCTGAGGGTAACCAGTGTGCGCGTTGTATTAGGACAAAGTAGATGGCTTTGTGAGAAGGTTTCTTAAGCGAGAAAAGCATATTGAGTGATTTTACAGATACCATTTTGCAATTTTAAGGCATTGAAACAAAGGTAATTAAAAGGTAGATGGGCAAGATTACATCCGTGTTGACTGGGTTTTTTTCTCCTGCTGGTGGGTGTTAATACTTTAAATAAATAGTATTTATAGTATTAAATAGTATTGGCAAACTTCTACCTGTCTGTGGAAACCCACGTCTCGGATTTGCAATGTCAGATCTGTTCAGATGGGTGTACCAAAGAAAGAAACGAAATATTACATTTAATCTTTAAATACTTTGTCCCTGATTGCCGGTCATTTCCACCCACCTGGTACCAAAAAAAAAAAAGCATCAGCGGCTGCTAAAATGTTTGCAAATACTATTCCACTATTGGCAGCGTTACACATCAGAAATGAAGCGCCCCAGTACTGCATCTTCTTTCCTCCATTCATGCTCATCTGCCTGTGCTTCTGTCAGTCCTGTCATCACTGGTGTTTTTCTTCTCATTTGGGTTTCCATCTATTCAAGCTACTTTTCCATACAAATGTGTTCCAGAGGAGATTCATAACTGCTGTGTTGCTCGTCATGCCATTTATCTGTTACATGGCAAAAAAAACACCCACCTATAGCTTTCATAACAGACAACAGACCTGAGTGAGGCGTTTCTGTATAAACCTAAACTTAAAATGCCACGTTGGTGGATTTTACTACCTCATAATAATTCAATTTGTCATATTAGCTGTTAGTAATACAACCACCTTTAGTTAGTTTTCTTGGTGATAACCAGTTGCTTGCTTGAAACAGGTTAAAATAGGATGATCTGTATAGTGACAATAATACATTTTGTCTTCGCAAGTCCTTGCATTTATATGTTAAACACTGAACATTATTTGGTAGATCTTGGTTTAGGCTATATTAATCAACATTTGAATTCTATTCACAGTACCAGAGTAATCTCACGTCTGCATTTGTATCAAAAGTAGCATTATTACCCGCATCTGTCTCAGGATTTTTGTGTTTTCTTTAAGTGACAAGTCCTTTATTTGCTCTTTTCTCTCTGTCAATTTCTATTTTGGGAGACCTCTATTTGTTTTTTTTCCTCCTTAAGTTGCCTCTCTGAATTTTCTTTCCAGGTTGATGCGATAAAGGAAAAGGTGAAAGTCGAATCTAATCATTCTTTTTGACCCCTCTCCCCTGTCCTGTAGCCTGTAGTTTGGAGGAGTAAAATTAGCAGAAACTGCATGACCCCCCTCCCCCCCTCATGTCACTCTGCTGCTTCTGATTGTAAACTCCACATCTCCACTAGACCACCTACCAGCCCACGAGACTCCAGAGCGGGGCTCTTCACACCCATCCCTTAGGGTTCTGCTAGGTTTGCTGGTGTCAGTGACGGCTCCGAGTCAAACAGAGGTTAAGGTCTGACTGAATGACTTGTTGTGGAATTAGATGGGCACAAAGGAATTTCCCATTTAAAGCAAGAGGATTTCCAATGCATCATTAATAATTGCTGATAGGATTCTCCTGCTGGGAAATCACGTGTTTAACAGAGATCACTGTTTTGTTAAAATAGTGGCATGTTTCTGTCTGGTGCCTAGATTTGCTCAGGCATTTCAATGCAGTAACCATTAGCTCTGATCCTAACTAAAGCGAGCCAGCATTGCCTCAGGATCTATATTGTTATGCTTTGTGTACTTTGCAATTTGCTAACAGAAGGCTGCTGGCCAGAAAACAGAAATAATCCGCTGAAAGATGCTATGAAGCTCCCCCAGCTCAGGGGAGCTGCAGAGTCCGGTGGTAATTCTCTGTGGGCTTATCAGTACGAGTGACCCCTTTCCCATATTTCTATGCACCCCATCACGGCCTTTCTCCTCGCACGCTCTTGAGCCATCCACTTAAGCCAGCATGCCCATCAGCTCTCCTAAGGCGTGGGTGAAGAGCGCCACTCCGGATAACCACCTCACCTGCTGTGGTCAGGTCCTTTTCTCACAGTCTTGTAGATACATTCTAATGTTAAACTGTCTCGTAACACTACTCAGCTGCAGTCTGCTGCTAGCCATCATCCTCACTTGGTTCAGGATCATTTCAAGAAGCGCATGTTTTCACCCTGTAAACAGTGTAAAGGGAGTTCCAACGCGAATGACATTAATGATTCAGGGTGATATCTTTATGTTGAGAGGGGTGAGGGCATATTTATATCTGTGTTTGGACAGTGGCGCAGTAGCGTAGACTGCAGCTAAGTGTGAGATCAAATTTCAGTAATCGAAGACATTATTTTAATGAAGTGACCATTGTTTCAGAGACCTTTCTATTATTATTGTCCTCTGTCTGTCTATACTACTGAATTTATCTCAATGCTCATGTCATAAACATGACTTCCAGGCATTTCGAGAGGGGAGTATTTTTCTACAGGCAGTGTCTCTGAGTACTCTTTCCTACTGGAAAGTCTGGTCTCTTCAAGCGACAAACAATTGAGTTTATGAGGGCAAATAATCTGTAGTTTGGGTGTGTTCTTTGGGGGGGGATGTACATAAATACGTAGAGCAACAAGCATGCATTTCCCCCTCCCTTGGTAGCATCAGCAGCACTCAGGCCAGGCTAGGAGACATCGTTGTTGGCTGTGCCTGCTTCTGGAAACCTTGAACTGGCTGTACAAAACCATGATCCCCTCCACCCTCTCTCACACTCCCTCCACTGTGCTCTCTGCTTCTCTGTCTCTCTGTCTTTCTCATGCACTCCTCGAGAAGAAAATGACTAAACTGCCGCTTCAGCATGTCTCTCAACCCTTCTCTTCTGAAATGAAACAACAAGCCTGTCTTTTCTTGAAACAGCCTGCTTAACCAGATTGACTGACTGTGGTAGTAAACCAAGAGAGTATGTAGAGAACTGAACCCAAAACCACCGCAAGATGAAAGCTGTCCTGTTACATTATTTAGCACTGTCATAGCTGAGGGTAACATCTGAAGCTTTCTGCTGGCTGCTTAATTCTCTGAACTGTTTTTAGCTCTATCTTTCCCCGTCATTGACTGCCTCTGAGCTGCTTAGCAAGTCCTGAAGCACCAAATGAAAAAACGGGCAGTTTTAGCAAGATGATTCTCAAGGCTGCTACATGCTTCTAGTAGCTGTTTGCACTCGAACAATGACTTGTGTGAAGGCCAGGGGCCCGAGTCCCACAATATTAACACTTGCAAACTGACGCTGATGTAACGCTACACATCGCTGGTAGTTTGTGTGTTTTGAAATAATGGCAGTTGGAAATGATAGAATGGGCAAATGGAACAACAAAAATTTTAAAATTGGGAAATTTATTGGCAAAATAAATAGACAAATTAGTTAATTGATTTCTCAACCAGAATGTTTTCTTATGTGATAATAAATTGAATATCTTTAAAAACAAGCCTTTTGATGACATTAACTCAGCCTTAAGGAGATTGTGATGGTAACTTTTAATCGATCAAATAGTAGATTAGCACCAATCATTGGCACTATACTGTAGAAACTAAATATATATAATTCAGTGCATTTTCAAATAAATACACTATCAGTTCACATTTATTCCTGTAACCCCAACATAAGCACAAAGGCTCTATAAATGAGTCTTGTCAGTCAATGAGTTCTACACCTGTCCCATGAGTGTCTTAAGGTGGAGAGGTGAAGTAATGGCATTCACACACATTTACAGACAAGGTAGCGCACACACAGGCACATGAATTGAGTTAATAACCGTATTATTTATGACTTTATGTTTGTATCGAGGCATCTTTAGAGCTCAGTCTTTCAGAATCAAGTCTTTACTTCTGTTGTTTGGAGACGGACAAACTAATTAACGAGGGTGAAAACAATAAAGTTGGTAGTAGTAAGTCTGTTTGTACTGGTGAGGGGTTGGTTCTCTACATACTTTACATTTCCAACATGTTAGAGCAGATGATTTGGGTGGCTGGATGGTGGGACCATTATTGCCCAGTAGTTTGTGTTTGTCTCCCCCTCCTAATCCCTAATACTTCTCACAAAGATGTGGACGTGTACCTTTTTTTTTATTTTATTTTTTTTGCCAAACTTGGTAGAGTAGCCAGTAGCTTTCTAGATGTAGTTAGTCACTTTGCCTTCTAGAGGGCCTCCAACACATTAGCAAGGCCTGCCTCCTGCAGCCTGTGTTTTTGTTTAAATCTGGACTGTATTCATCTTCGTCAGGAATGGTCCCATCCGTCAGCCAGTGAAATAACCCAGAGGTCAGTCTTTACAAACCCGGCGTCTCAGCCCTTGCTCTTCAAGAGCCCCATCAGCTACAGTGCAACTGAAGTCTGACGCCGTCGCTGCTGTTGTGTTTTCCACAGGTGGACAAACTCGAAGCATCTGAGTCTCTGAGAAAACAGGAGGAGCAGGCTACTGAGTCTCAACCCATTGTTTACGGTAAAAAGGCCACACACGGATGATGATTTGAGGACATTTAAAGGAAACCGAGAATACTTTTGACCATGTAACCACTTATTCTGATGTTTATGTTGCAGGCACACCCCAGCTCATGCTCACAGCAGGGCCCAACGTGGCCGTGCCTCCTCAGCAGCCCTACGGCTACGGCTACACAGCAGCACCGGGATATGGCCAGCCGCCACAGGCCAGCTTCGGTTATGGCATGTGAACACCCAACAACCCCCGCACCACCACAACTCGACCCAACACCTTCCTCCCATCTTTCCTGCTCTCTTTGTGTTCCTCACCAGCTTCCCATGGTCTTCTACTCACAACAGGGGCCACAAGCAAGCAACAGCCCACTCTCGTTTTGAGTACTATTTTTTTATTATGTTGTGCTGTTACAAGAGAAAACATTTAACTGCATTGAAGGACTTTTATTTGTATTGTTTGAAAAGAAATTGGACCACATGTTTCGTTTGTTTTTCACATTCCATATTTATTACTACTTATTTAGAATTCTTTTGTGTTTATGTTAATGGTATGTTTTTTTATTGGTTTGTGCAGACGTGGACTTGCTAAAGCTCAGCAATGAGCCTTTGAAGTAGGTGGAGGAGCATTGGATTTTGCACTCGTGAAGAAATTAATGTAGAAAAGCTATTACTTTTGATGTACTGAACATGTGAACAGCTTACATTGTCTCGTTTGTCTGTATAATGCATTTCATCATTGTATATTCTGAGGAAAAAAGGTTACATATAATATTTGAACATATATTGCCATTTCAATGGCTATAGTTAGCAACACTAAGTGATGATAGTATATTCTGCACAGGCGTGTAGCTTTATGGAGTTTTAAATGCATACAGACGTATGTCACGGTGTGAATGAGGGTGAGTTTGTGTGTGTGTGTGTGTGTGTGTGTGTGTGTGTGTGTGTGTGTGTGCGCGCAAGTGTGACCTGATGGTCTAAATAAGAATTTTAACCCCCTTTCAGCCTGTACTAGGCTGTCCAATCCACCCTCTTAGATGTTAGCTTTCCGTCATTGGCTCCATGTATTTAGGTGACCTCTTGTGCCGTGTACAGTGCTTGTGTGAGACTGTATCTGTGTATGTGCAAGGACGGGACCACGGCTACCAAACCCCAGGGCCCTTAACCGTACCGTGTGTGTGTATTTACTCTGAACCCTCCTCGTGCTGAGGCCCGTGTATGCCAGGTGTTGTGCTGTTTCCCTCGGTCACCATTACTTTTTTTCGCGTGTACAGATGTGAACATGATGAATTGAAAACTTTTAGATGGAGACCCCACCCCATCTGTCCTCCACCCACTGTCCTGTTTCTTCCTTGGTTAATGCTTAGCGGCAAGAACAAACAAGGAGGCAGAAGAAGACAGGCTGGCGGAATCTTTCGTGTCCTAACGGCAGCTTGATTAGATCCATAAACACTCCTGTAGGTTGTGTGTTTAGATGGCTATGATGAAGAAATTAGGTCTCAGTACATCCAGTTCTTTGTTAAGAATGGTCTGAAATAAGAGCCTGTATTTACCTTGATGTACTTAACTTCCTTACATGCTTTAAGCTGTGTGTGTAAAGTGTCATCCTAACATAAGTTCAATTCCTTTCTGTTGTCATGCATATTAGTAATACAGGGGATCTGTCATTGATAAGTGGAAGAATATGACTCAACTGAAAGGGAAATACTAGCCTAAATAAAAACAAAAAATTGTACCCAGTCTCCTGTGGAGTTGGTCTGTAGTAGTTGATTCTGTTTTGTTTTTGTGATATACTTCCACTCAAAGAGCTACCCTTAAACACCATCAACTACTAAAACATGCCAAAACATGCCAATGATCAGAAGTTAAAATGAAAGTGCAACAGAAACCTTTATTGGTACATTCTTATATAGTTACATTAGTGCTTGAAACATGTGAAATGTGAAGGCTTCACACCATTTGAATCCAATTGTGAGTGAATCAGAGTACGTAGGCCTGAGCCTTCCTTTCCACTTCACTGCAGTATTTTTCAGAGAGTCCTGTAGCCCTGCACATTGACAATCGCAGGTCAGGTCACACACAATAGAGCTTGTATTTCTAAATAAGACAGTCATGTGATTACCCCCACCCGTACTTACTTGAGCTCCATCAGCTTCTTCTCTTTGATCTCGTCGAGGCGCATGCGTCTCTGTCGGGCTTCCTCCACCAGCCGATCGGCCTCCTTGAAGATCTCTCTGCGCTTGGTTATGGCTGAGAGCTCACGCTCTTTCACCTGATGACGGATGGCCTCTGCGTGACGGTGCGCTTTCTGACGGTGCTTCTCCTCCTCCTCCCTCTGTTTGATGATCGCTTCCTGTTGCACCCTGTGTGGACAAAGTGGCAGGAAAAACGAATATTAATAAAATGGTTTATCTGAACGTGTAAAATAGCATTCTAAATATTAAAGCCTGAATACTAGGTGCATATTTACTACACGGATTGAACCACTCCACTGTAGGTGTACCTCCAGCCTGAATCTCAATGTGACTTGATGTGAAAATGTGGTAAAATCAAGTGTCTTACCTCAGCACCCTCTCAAACTCTGCCTTCTCCCGGCCAGCCTCGATCGACAGGAATTGCTCTTTGCAGTGAACCTGCTCCAGGCGAGCGGCCCTCAGCATCGCCTCCTCCTGTGCTTTCTTTGAAGCCAGCTCTGCCTCTTTTCTCCTCCATTCTCTGTCTGCGATTTCTTTGTTCCTCCGAGCACGGAGCTCATCCTTCCAAATGCACAAACACAAAATTTAGACAAACTGACTGCTTTAATTCCCATGAATCTGTATGGTTAAAGATGTGAGTAGAATCCTTTAATGTGTTATAGGGTTCTGTTCAGCAGGTTCCACCTTTATGGTGGTTGGCAGCTAGGGGTTTTAGTCCTGACCTGCTCTGCCTTGTAGTCTTTTGCTTTTTCTTGCCGGGCCCTCAGTCTGGCAATCTCCAGCTCCTTCTCCTTCTTGATTCGCCTCTGCTCTACTTCATATTCTGCCTCCCGCTCCTGCAAAGGTCATGAAATGTTAATGTATGAAAAGAAAACACACTTGGAAAAGAAGATCTCTTAATGAGAGAATAAATCAAACATGTTGATTTAACTAAACCTTACAGGTATGAGGTGTCCCTGTATTACTGTGGTCTAATTGTATTTAGTGCTGGAGATAGTGCTTGTCGTAGACTGTATGGAGAATATTAGCTTTTCATCTGACCAGTTTGTTTCGGATGTATTCCATATCTCTCATGTCAGCCAGCTTCTCCTGCTCTGTCCTCTGCTCCTTGTTCCGCATGGTCTCGACGTTGATACGCATGACCTCCTCATGCAGACGCTGTTGCTCCTCCCTCTTTTTCTCCAGGGCCTGGAAGAAGACAACACGTCAGAGAAGGGAACGGGCTCTAATGCAAGTCTACTGCACGTGGTAGCATGTCCCTCTGAGCATGTATGTAACTCTGTGAATGTGGTCATTTTTAGTGTTTGTGTGCGGTGTCTCTGTGGGAGGCCGTGCCTGTACCTTGAGGTCTTCCAGGTTCATTTTCTCCTGGTTGTCTCGTATCTGCTGTTTCTCCTGCTCTTTCATCTCCTCCTGCACTTGCTTCTCCTCCAGATGTTTCTGGATCTGGCTGTAAATTTGCTGCATTCCACTGGGATATAACAAAGGCAAAATGCACACGTGATAACTACGCTAACCTGGAAGCCCTTGGCCTTTACTGCTCACCAGCAGCCTGATGATTAGAAAATGGATGTTATACGGATATAGGTGGTTTGGGTGGGTCAAGTAAATTAAAAGAAAACATTTTTCCTCCCTACAAGAAGATGCCATCGGGTTAGTATGTGTAAAAGTTCATTCTTGTGCAATTCAATCCATGAATCGTGTGTATTTCCCAGCAGAGGTCTCTTCACCTGATCCTCTGTTGTTTGCGCAGATCATCAATCTGCGCCACAGTCTCTAAGGCCTTGCGGCGTTCCACCTCCATCATGGCATCCAGACGTTTCTCCTCCTCTGACAACTCCCGCTGGATCTGTTTCTTCTCCTGGATCTGGGTGTCACGTGTGGCTTGACACTGAGCACCCAGGATCAGCTAAGTGGATCGCACACACACACACACACACACACACACACACACACACACAGGTTTTGATGTATTGATGAAATTCATACAAAGAAAAACCCAATTTTTAAATGTTGGTGCTCCACAGCTGCTTCCTACCTTGTTGAGTTTTTTGATCTCATCCTCCTGCTCCATCCTTAAGGCGTTGGCGCGCTCCACCAAGTGCTGTGCACGGTCCCGGGCCTCTAGCTCCAGCTCAGTGAGTGCCTGGTTCTCCTTACGAGACAGGTCTGCGTCATATATTTGACGCTTCCTTTTTTCTACAGCTTTCTGGATGAGGGGTATATAAAAAAAAAGAGTAGAGGGTGTATAGTCTTATTGTAAATTTGCATGTTAAAGGACAATTGATTTTTAAGTTTTTCATGTTTCTTACAATTTCTTCCTCCTTCTTCCTCTGATAAGCCTCCTTCAGGGCCTCTCTCTCCTCCTTGGTGAGAACCCGGGACGCTGATGTGATCCGCTCAAACTCAGCTGATGGCAGAATTATGGACTCTCCTGAAGGATCCTTAAATGGGATCCTGGCATGATGACAGGTGGGGTTTTCAGTACTGAACAATCACTGAATTGTACGCACCTTTACAATATTGCAACATTCTTTTTTAGCTCTGTGATATGCTTTAGCTCTGAATTATAAGCACTCATTATAAAGTAAGTTTATACTTGCTGCGCTATTAAGTTTGCTTAATATTATTTTTCAATTAAATGTAGCTACTTAACATTTTATCTATCAAAATATGCTTTATGCTTTTAATATGCACAGACTGTGAGTGTTAGCCTACCTGAGATTGCGAATGAGGTCTTTGGTGATTATTTGAACAGCATTCTCGTCCTGGTTCTTCGGGGCCTGATTCTTTGCCTTGGAGGCCGACTTTCCACGTTTGTCAAACTGTGATGACATTTGGGCAGAGTTAACTTAGTTAGAAACATCTCACAAACCCACTCATAAATTGTGATCTCTCCACCCTTGCAATACATTAGCCAACATACTATCACACCATAACAACAAACTGATGCTACACGCCCAGAGACAATACAGATGCCGTTAGAAATGTAAAACAACACACTAAGCACCTGTCATTGTCTATGGTTGGCTACAATATGTACCACACTCACTCACCGGTTTTGGGCTCCCAAACAGGGTTTCGTCCACCTGAGAGGTGGGGGCCCGCGCGCGGTAACGGCAGGTATAAGAGCTACTCCTCGAGTTAGTGGAGATGGATCCCCGTCTCTGCAGGGATTAACATTACCACATATGTGAATAAATACGACGGTCTGGTGAAGTCAATAGCTAAATTGAAATGCCTTTGAAAACTAGGATTTAGCAGATATGTGAAACGTGGCATGACATTGCTTGTTATTTTATCCTAAAACTTACCATGGTTGTCGGTTATTGGTGTCCAGGACAACGGAGAATTAATTTGCTAGCTTAAAAAAGGTTTGCCAAATGCCAACGTTTTTAGTTCGCGTATTCAAGGAATAATACGAGCTAACTGTTTGCCAGCTGGCTTGCTCATAAACAAGACAATTTATGGACATCCGTCGAAAATTGTTTGTTGTCTGTTGCCGTGGGAACAAATGCGAGGGCTAAAAGGAGGCGGAGCTAGCAAGCTAACAGTATCCTGTTCTTTTGTGAAATTAAATTAAATTAAATATAGTATTAAACTATTGGCAAAATGGAAAACAACAAGACAACAATGAACACACGTGATAACGATAGTATCCTTAGATTTAACCGTGTGACGTTAACTTAAAAATGCTATATTAGCTTCGCGTAATATAGCTAACCACCTCCGTCAAGCTCAGGCTCGTATCATATCAACGCTTCCTTAGTTACCGCTGTATGCTCTGCAACCAAACATTGATTTCAAAGAAGTTACCTACTTTACTACACTTACACGAATTACTAAATTACATGTTAAATGAAGTTAAATTTATAAGTCCAACATTTATGTTATTTATTTGTTTTACAACCGTCTGTGACATTATTAATTGATAACAACACTGATGCCAAAGCACCGTGTTGTGTTGGTAGCCTTCGTGGCTGGGCGGCGCCAGCTGGCCCACGTGATGCGGAAACTTCACACACTCCTTTGACTTGAGCATCTCTACAAGACAATGTGTTTTTGCGACAAAGTCCAACACGTAATTGGACAGCTGTGAGGTAGATAACCGTCCTACACAGAGAAGAGGAGTTAGACATGAAGAGGTATCAGAGTGGTTTGTTTCAACGAAAGGCTGTTTTTGTAGAAAATAGCCGACATGCCTCACACTTCCTCTTGTAAAGTATGGACGATTATGAATGTAAGGTTTTAGCTTGAACTTAACTGAGCTAGTAAGCTATTTATTCATGCTTACAGTTATTTATCATGGCTCATTCAGATTCACTCGCCCACGACACACAATGAATGTGTAATGTCTCTTTTACAACTTTACATACATTTTGGTATGCACTATATCTGTCTGATAGGTCCTTTGCTGTTGAGGATCACCACAGTTCACACGCACCCTCCACTTGGACAGGATCCTCCCCCTTGGTCTGCAGTGACTATTGGACTCCCCAGTAAACCATTAACCACATCAGTCTGATGGCTCTTTCCATAACATCCTCAGCAACAGATGAACAGAACAGCAAGGTCTTTGTTCAGGACAACGAAGGACCTTTTTTATAAATAGGTGTTTAAAGAAAACAGCAGATCTCTGACGTCACAGACTGATTGAAATCCTTTTCCAACCTGGCCAGGTTGGACCTGGTAACAACAACTCAGATTAAATCAGCTTCAGGGTAGAGAAGTTGACCATTGACCTCCCCTACTGATTGCAAACACCTCTCCACAAGTAAGCAGCTGCTTCTATAAAGTGGATCCTGAAGCAAAGTTCTCTGTCACAGGCAGCAGAAGTCTGTCAAACGGCACGAGCTTGCCCCCTCTGGATTTGACCTCTCTTCTTCAATTTTTTGCTATTTTTTAAAGGACTAAATCTGCAGCCATGGCTACAGCAAGTTATGGATACTACCGAGGCACTATATTTCTGGCCATGTTTGTAGGCTACACACTGTACTACTTTAACAGAAAGACTTTCTCCTTTGTGATGCCTTCTCTGATGCAAGAAATTAAGATGGATAAGGACGACCTGGGTATGAGACTCGATTTTGCCTTGACTTTATGCTTGATTGTCATGTTTTGCAAGTTCTATAAGAAGGAAAATAATAATTCATGCTGTTTAATGTACTTGATGGCTTCCTCCAAAAGTCATAACTTTGACTTTTTCTTAAACTGGATAAACTATTTACCCCTAAAATTTCAACATTATAGCATGATTACATACATGCTGTTATGTTGACTTATCCTCACATACTACAGCATATGTCACAGTTTCTTGGTAGACTACAGCTTTAGATTACAGGCACGCTTCTTTACAGAGAACTGTGTGTCAGATATGTTTAAGAGTTTTATCTGCTCTGTGTACACCCCTCTTCTCCTGCCCTCCCTTTGTTCAGGAATGATCACCAGCAGTCAGTCTTTGGCCTACGCTATCAGTAAGTTCATCAGTGGCGTGCTTTCGGACCAAATCAGCGCCCGCTGGCTCTTCTCCATTGGCCTGTGCATGGTGGGAGGCGTTAACGTGGTCTTCTCCTGGTCCTCCACCGTCGCTGTCTTCTCTGCCCTGTGGTTCCTCAACGGCCTGGGCCAGGGCCTCGGCTGGCCCCCCTGTGGCAGGGTTCTGCGCACGGTGCGTTAACCACATGCCAGTATATCAGTGCTGCAAAATACTGACATCAGATTCAGGATGTGTATTTTTCTTCTGTCCTGTGTTGCGAAGTACAAAAATGCAACATAATACGTCTTATAATTAACTGGGAACATACAATATGAACTGGGTTCCGTTATAAGTAGAAACACAATTCAAATCAAATCAAATATATATATATATCATACACAAAAATAATGAGTTAAAATATCAACATGTCCCTGGGCACTAATCAAATTATACTACTGAGGACACACATTAAA
Source organism: Nannoperca obscura (assembly GCA_036024295.1). Classification (NCBI taxonomy): domain Eukaryota; kingdom Metazoa; phylum Chordata; class Actinopteri; order Centrarchiformes; family Percichthyidae; genus Nannoperca; species Nannoperca obscura. The sequence goes on from JAVQJL010015519.1 coordinate 26,316, forward strand.
TAGTTCTGCCGTATTTACCACTAATATATTCAAGGAATCAAAACATTTTTTATATTAAATAACATATATACAAATAACCATTAAGATATATCTACTTAATAATAAGAAACAACAAAACAATAGAACTTTTTAACCAAATGAAGACATAATGGTAATGGTGGAATGACAGAGCAGTAGGCCAGCAACCATTTGTTCAGATCATAGTACAATAGGTGGAACTGGTTCATATTTCTGAACAAAGTCACCAAATGCTCCCGAACATACCTCTCTTTAAAGCCACTGATAACGTGTTTCCAAATCGTACATTTTCTCTCTTACATTAAATATTGATGGATAAATAAGAACCAATGAGTGCTGTTTGATCAGATTTAATTGACAACGGACTGTCAAAATAAACAAACAACCCGACAGTCCCGTTGCTCATAGTAAGAAGCCAACTGAGAAAATATCTTTTTTGGCATCTTTAATATGAGAATAATTAGGTTTACCTCAGTACAGTTTCAGTGTCCCTCGGTATTCACCAGTGATGGTTGTCACTTGGATATTTGCAATGCATGAAAGCCTAAGAGATGAACCCATTGTTGTTATGTATGTACAGTATGAGTGAAAAGTTCCTCTGTCTCTCGTGTCTGACCTGTAGCCTGTCGCAGAACTCTGCACTCAGCACTGGTTCAATGACTTCATCCCTCCTGTATATCAAAGGCAAGATGATAACAATTCCTGTCACCTACTGTCACAAATTCATGCCATTGTTTCCTCCTCTCTGCCGTCAGTGGTTCGAGCCCTCTCAGTTCGGGACATGGTGGGCAGTTCTCTCCTGCAGCATGAATCTGGCTGGCAGCGTGGGCCCCATTATTGCCACAGTGCTTGCCGAGAGTTACAGTTGGAGGACGATACTGTCGGTATCTGGAATGATTTGTGTGGCGGCCTCCTTTGTCTGTCTGCTGCTCATCAAGAATGAGCCTAAGGATGTGGGGCTGCCGAACATACAGGCAGCAGCCAAGAAGAGCAAAGGAGGTGACACTGACTTTTACTGAAGGATTGAATGATTTATAGTAATGTTTTCAGAAACATGTTTTTTTAGCTACTATTTGCTTGAATTTAGCACCGTCTATTTGTTTAAACACAGCCAATGCTCAGTTAACACATAACGGTGCATTGTCCAGGCGTGTGTGTTTTTATAAAGCACGTGCCTCTTGTATCGTGACTAAAGGTCAGTGACTCGGTGGACTCTGTACACAGTGTGCCCCTCACATGCCACTTGTGTGAACTCATGCACAGGCAAAGTGAGAAAGTAGGATGTGTGGTGAAGAGATGTTTCATGCACTCATTTGATAAGAATCAGAGATCCCTCCCACCCCCACCTCGGTTACATTACATTTCAGATACATACAGAAAGGGCATACAAAAACACTGGATTGGCAAATCATACTCTGCCTCCTGTTCAGGTTCCTCTAATGATGAAAGCACCCTGTCTGAGTTCCTGCTGTCGCCCTACCTGTGGCTGCTGTCCGTGTCCTACCTGGTGGTGTTCGGGGTGAAGACAGCCTGCACCGACTGGGGCCAACTGTTTCTCATTCAGGACAAGGGCCAGTCTACACTCATGGGTATGGAAGGGTATTAGAGTAGACACCTCCAATCTCTGTTATTATAATATGCTGAGTTTCATTACGTTATTATTTCTTGTGAATCACTATATTCTTCTTCATAGGTAGCTCATACATGAGTGCCCTGGAGGTTGGAGGCCTGTTGGGCAGTCTCGCAGCAGGTTTTCTCTCTGACAAGGCTGTGGCCAAAGTGAGTTTGCATATAGCACACATCTGAATGAATTTGAAATACTTTTTGTCATAGAGATTTGATTACAAGTTTCCACTATATGGCAAAATCATCCTACCTCAGCCTGTTTTTGTTTTTGTATTTGGGAAATGATGAAGGTATTCTAAAAGCACACTGACTGCCCCATTCAGTTGCTTTTGTCTTGTGCAACATGAATTTCACACATCCAGGTACAGACTTTCTGTAAATTTGCCTCCACAATCAGCTATGAGCAACAGAATTTACTACCATTTGGCCAATTGGGTTGCCACAAATCCCCAAAGACTTACCAGTGGGACTTACATATGACCTATTAGTGTAGCACAACTTCATATACAACAAGATAACTAACCAACACATTGTCTCTGGATTATCTTGGTATTCCCTCATCTTTCTACAAAAGAACTTCTCATCTGTTTTTTGTTTGTTTTTGTAAGATGCAAGTTAAGTGACAGCTGCTCTTAGTTACTCCAGAGCTTACACAATCAACAGTAAGGTCATACGTGTTATTGATTAGCAGAGAGGGGGGCTGCGTCTGTGAAAAGGCTGACCTCTTCACTGTCACTCAATACGCAAAGGGTAAAAATGTTAGGACCACCTCACTTATACTGATTTCCACAGTCCAAGTCTCAATGTCTCACTGCCTTAAAAATGACATAGTGTCTCTCAATTTTGGTTTCCATTTCATTACAATAGAAACCAGTAAAATTATGTTTAGCAAAACCAACTTGTCTTTATATATTTCCTTATTTTGTACAGCAAGGCATGAGAATCTATGGCAATCCCCGTCATTTCATCCTGGTCTGCATGATGGCTGGAATGTTTGTGTCCATGTACCTGTTCAGAGTCACAGTTACTCCTGACAGCTCCCAGGTATCCGTACTGACACGATATCTCAATTACTGACTCTTTAATGCAGCACACTGCACGTCAAGGCCACCACTGCCTCATGGACCTCTCTCATTTGTACTTTCAGGTGTGGATACTTACCTTGGGTGCTGCTTTTGGTTTCTCCTCTTATGGACCAATAGCATTGTTTGGAGTTATAGCCAATGAGAGCGCCCCGTCCAACTACTGTGGGACATCACACGCCATTGTTGCCCTGATGGCCAACAGTAAGTTGATTGGTTTTCTTGTCAGAATCATCACATTGTGCATCAACTATACATATGGAGCCTGACATACAGCAGGGATCACAGCATGTACATGCTGTTACTACCTTTTATACTAATAATACAATAGTAGTGAATAGTGAGACGTTTCACTTGGTTTAGTTCATATATTGTAAGATACTTAGTGCCACAGGACTTTTATTTGGTGCAGTGGATTGAGACTTAAATAACTGAGTGAACTGTATCGCTACACTTTGTATCTTCTCTAATGGAGTGAACTTTGTGTTCTCCTCAGTTGGTGGCTTCATGTCTGGATTACCATTCAGTACCATTGCCAAGCACCACGGCTGGGAAATGGCCTTCTGGGTAGCAGAGATCACCTGTGGCGTCACAACTATTGGATTCTTCCTGCTGCGCAACATCCGAAGCAAGATGGGCCACGTGTCAAAGAAGGCAGACTAAAACATCATTACATTATCCTCTGCACCTGTATTTTCATATTTTTCTTACTTGTTTTTTTTTTTTATACCACAGTATTTTCTTACAGCATATAAACAAATGGAAGCTCTGAGAGGTTGAGCACTTTTCTTCAAAAACCTGTTTTGAAATGTGCTTTTCTCCATACAGTATTTACAGTCTGTAAACATGGCATTAATAACTCAAGAGAAGGTAAATAGCTGTACGTTATGTATGTCGTATAATGAAACGTGGCAAAAACACTGCTAGAGAAAGGTTTTTCTCTCCGAAACAAAACTAGAACCTGGTTTAGAAACTGGTAAATTATACAATATGTGTTAAAAGCAACGTTATAATATTGACTCACGAGTGGAATTACAAGACTTACACAATGTTCATCTTTTTTGTAGAAAGTAAAATGTGAGGTCTTCCTCGTGAGAACAGTCAAAGGCTTGAATAAATGCTTTTCTGTTATGTTTTTTCTGTCACACAATTATAGTTTATGCTCAATTCCCAGTAAACTACAGTTAGACCACTCACTCATTTAATATATATATATATATGCAGTCAAAAACAAATGTGATTTGAAACGTTTACATACAGTAAGTTACTTAATGTTCAAGTATATACAAAACATGACGTATTTACAACGTGTCAAAGGCCAGTCTGAAACCAACTGGGGGAAAAAACAAACAAAGAAAATCCACTTTTCTTCCCCCTCACCAACTGAACTTTATCCACAGTCACATGATGTCAGTGAATCTGTCGTGGTTAGAAATGACAGCACATCCTATCTAGTCCTTTCTGGTTCATGATCCAGCTCCAAAGTTGCCAGCTTTCTCTGCGATCTCCAGTGCACCCTTCAGATTCTGATCAAAGAGTTCACACCTGAAAATCAAACGTTCACAGTGACATCAGAGGACACAAGCCATTGGATGTGGACACACAATTTATGTGTCATTTGAAATGTGACTCAGAACCAAATACTAACTTTAAGACACAAAAACGCAGAAGAGTGTCTCTCTATTACCTGATTGGCATTTCCAGAGAATAGAACGGGTTCTTGAGGGCAAAATCTGAATAGATCTCATAAATCTTCCTCAATAGCGCATCAACACCAGATTGTCGAGGGTCCGCCAGCACGATGAACTTTATCCCTGGAAGAACAGAGGTGAACAAACAGCGAGAAAGACGCCAGTTTAAAATAGCTACTTTGAAAACATACAATAAAGTACATGTGGAAAGTTGACAAGTTGTTTTTAAGGCTGTTAGTGAGGGAGTGGATTTTTTTAATGGGCCGGTGGGACTGATTCTCACTGTCTGTGCTTTTTTTTACTGACAACAAAGCGAATGCACAGGTCTTAGTTTCACCCACAGTAGCCCTCGCTTATACCACTGACCTGTGAGAGTCTGGAAGCAGTGGAGCTTGAAGACGTCAGTTTCTAGCATCTCAATCCCTGAACTGCCAACTTCAGGGGACAGCTGTGAACCTATAGCAAACAACCTGGGGGAAAACACAAAGACAGGACATTTAATGCTTGAGACAGGGATCCTACGATACTAACTGCCGCCAAAACTTACTTTAGTTGGTGGATCCAACATCCGGCCATACATGACTGAGTCGCACAAGGCTAATTTACATTTACATTTTACATTAAGCAGACGCTTTTATCCAAAGCGACTTCCAAATAAGAGCTTTACATAAAGTGCATGGAACCATGATCTTATACTTCGTAATAAACGGTAGGCCTTTACTGTGATACCAGAAGTGGCTTGAAACACGGAGCCAAACACAGGCGGAGTGGTTTGGTGAAGAGAGGCAGACATAAATTCAGTGAAACCTTTTTTCCTGATCTTCCATGTGGACAGACAGACAGGTTGCTGTGTACCTTGTTAAAAACACACCAGAGCCAGAGCTGTCTGCCATTCACACAACAGCAGGGAATAAGAATGTAAAGAATTTCTTTGGCTCAACTTCACATAAAAGTAGAAAGTCAGAATTACAGAAAGAGACCAGTGCTGTATTCAGCTTAGAGACAGTTGCGTAGAGTGAATCATTGATGAAACTGGCTTGAACCTGGTTCCTCTGAGTGGCTAAAGGACTCCTCCACTGGATCACCCACTGCCCAGCTGTGCACATGTGAAATATGGATATGACTTACGAGTGGAACATAGATGCCAGCATCAGCTTCTCATTGGAGCTCAGGCGTGCCCGTCCAAAGCGAATAGACACTGGGTAATTAGAGGCATCCTTCAAGTATTCAAGAATATCCTTTCCTTCTGCTGTGTTCTTGCCCATCACATCAGCTCCATTGATGGACAGCACTGCGTGGCCCACTGGAGAACGACAAGAGGCGCACTCACGTTTCAGAAAATGCAGTTTTAAGTTAGTCTTTGAAAAGTCATGAAAACCAATGGTCAAAAACTTACACCACACAACATCCTAAATAATATTTACAATTATTGCCATGCATACATACAGACTGCGGACTAGGGACGGTAGTACACAGGAAACTATACAAATTAGTGCAATCTAAATCAGCGCTTGGCATACACGAGTAACGTTAGTCGTTCCCAGCTAGCTAGGTTAGCTAGTAAAATGAGCTAACGCTATGCCCTACAACGTTACCTCTGATCCCGTCCCGCTGTCCAAACGACACGACGACTTTTTCATCGTGATGTTTAAGCACTAAATCTAAAGGATAGCTAAATGTTTTCTCGGCCTCCGCCCTCGGTACATAATTGTCATATTGGTAAACTAAACCTCCAGCCTTGTTCACCACATACACACTGTAGATCACCATCTTTGCAACGTCCTGTCCAGCTGACACAAGTGTCACGTGACCACAGAGCGTCAAAATACAGGAAAAAAACATTTAAACGAGCTCATACTCAGCTAGTTAGATATTTCGATTTTTTTATGTCCGTTTTAATCTCATACGTACCGGTGTAATTGCTGTGCAGCAGTTTGGTGAGCCAAAACAAATCGTCAAAATCAATTAAACGATAAAACACGGGAAAACTCCGTTTCCCATAATTCCCTCTTCCATTTCCGAATATACAGGTTGTCTAAGGGGTTCTTGCACGGGTGAACTTCCTTTCGCTCCGACATCTTGACGAGGAAACATGGTGAGGACAGTTATTACACGTTTTGTTGAAACAAATAAAAATGTTCCCATGTTTCTGAAACTTACGTCGAGTTCCAATTATTCGGATGATCTGGCGTCAGCAATGCGTTGACTTACGTTGTGATAAGAGTGTGTGGATGAAGCAAACAGTTGTTAATTTTACTCATTTAGCCGCTGGCTAGTTAGCTAGCTAGCTTGCTTATCTCACCATGCTTTCATGCTACGCTGTGGTTAGAAGATACACCGAACAATGTTTTCACTTATAAATCAGCATAAATGATAGCTATGTATATAGATTACACATAACGTTAACACAGTATTTTAAACTGTCCACTTATTGTAACTGAGAATAACTAACTATGCTAATTCTATGGCTAGAGACTCAGACAAGGCCATCCCATGCCGACGAGCAGCGTTAACCTCAGGCTGCTTCCTCTGGCCATAAAAAAACATAAATCATCTTACTGCAGAACCATTCTTGTACTTGAATACACGGACACAGAAGTATCTGCTGACAGGTCCCACATGCAGCCCCAGTCTGAGTGACAGTTTGAAAGGTTGTAACTAAAGGTTTGTTTTCAGCCTCCCAAGCAAGACAAGAAGAAGGACACTGGGAAGTCCAAGAAGGACAAGGACCCAGTCAACAAATCTGGAGGCAAGGCCAAGAAGAAGGTATGCAGTGGTTGATATTCAACCAGAATTGGTCCTTCACATGTGACATGGTTGCTGGATATTATTTGACACTGCAGAACGTTGCTGATCCTCGAAACATTTCACTTTGATTCTGAGCAGAAGTGGTCCAAGGGAAAAGTGAGGGATAAGCTCAACAACCTGGTCCTCTTCGACAAGGCAACCTACGAAAAGCTGTACAAAGAAGTTCCCAACTACAAGCTCATCACCCCCGCTGTTGTGTCTGAGAGGCTGAAGATCCGCGGCTCCCTGGCCAGGAACGCCCTCCAGGAACTGCTTGCCAAAGGTGAATCTTTGTGCCCATAGCCCCAGATTGTGTACACCGGATCAGACAAATTACCTGCGCCCAAATACATTTCAGTTTGGATTTAACACATTAGATGAATTGACTGCATTAGTACGGCGTGACTAAAGGCAGTTAAGGTGTGGGTTGCATCCTACTACACCCATTTTCTGGTTGTGCGTATGTATGCATACATTTTTCGATGTAGTTATTTCGAAGTAATACTTTTTTTTTTTTAATTTTATGATCCTTACTCATCTGCTCATACAAATTACAAAAGTGTGCACATCTTTTTAAAGAGTTGAATGCACTGTCTGCTGAGTCCTGACAGAATCTCAATTGTTGGTTCAGCAAAGTTAATTTAGTGAAAAGTGTAATTTTAACACACAAAGAAGAAAGATTTGTCTGTATTTACAATGCTAACTCATCGCCTTTTTAAAAAGTGCATCCAGGAAAAGTCTTTTAGAATGTGAAAGTTAGCGCCTGACTGTTTTCTTTGGCCTCGAGTAATCTCACCTGCCAGAATACATACACAGATGGTTGTAGCTCAACCATCAATAACATGTTTTTACATCTACAATATTGAGATATAAGTTCATGCCATCAGTATACCCCACAGTCATCAACACTGCACTTTGGCTTTAACATATCTAAATTTGTATTTTTATATCCGTTCCAAAGATCACTAACCACAGACCCATTGTCATTTCTTTTAAATCATTTACAGTCCACAAAATAATCCAAACACAAATGGCTAGATGAAAGCAAGTGGTACAACAATAATGCTATTTCAAAACATTTTTAATGTAGTACTTTTATCTAATGGTGGACTTGTTTCAGTATCTTTCTGTGAAATCTGTCACCTGTAGTAAGAGCAGTTTGCTGTCTGCGATTTGTATCGCACTGAGTTAATCTGCATAAACAAACAAGTTTTCACCGACTGCAGCTTTGTTCTGATAAATAGACCTGTATTACATGTCCCACACATGGGGCAGCAGCATCTCCAGGTGGGCTGCTGTAATGACAGAATATTCTCCATTGCTGGGGCCAAAATGTGTTTTTAAACTGCAGGAGTTCATTTAGTATTCAAATTTCACAGAGGATGGATTTGTTAACTTTGAAATGTTGCACACATCCACTGGTCAAATGTGCTCCTGTGCAGGCTGACTAAAATAAATGAACATACTAAATGGTTGATGTAAATGAAAAGGAGAATATGCTGACACAACGCGGTCCCGTTTTATCTTCCAGGCATGATCAAACTCGTGTCCAAACACAGAGCACAGCTGATCTACACACGTAACACCAAGGGAGGAGATGAGGAGGCAGCAGCAGAGAAAGCATAATCAGGTACAACGAAAAACTACACATCTGCATGCAACTGGTTCTTTGGGTATTTGTTTGACCTGCATCCACTGACAACCGCTTTTTTCTTTTGCAGGTTCACTTGTTTGCTTCCTTTTGAGCTGTTTGTAATGAAAGGTGAATAAAAATTGTAAAAACAAAATTTCCACTGTTTTTGTTTCCTGTTCATGTTTCAGTAACTTGTTTACCTGATAGTTTAGTCATTTGTATCACCAGGTGTGTATATTTAAAACATAACTTAAAATAACTAAGTTATGCACATACCCCCATCTTTGCATTGATTCCTAGTGGATCCTCTGGGGGGGATAAAAGAGTTGTCTGGTCTAAGTAAAATCTTTACTATAGACCGGGTACTGGTGTTGGAACTGGAGCTGGTCTGCTTAATGCTCATTTTCAAAGTGAGGATGAATTAACGGCAAAGAACAAATGCCCCGAGGGACATGTTATGTCCAACAATACTCTTGAAATACTGAAAACTAAGTTGTAAAACATACCATAAATCCAAAGGAGGAGGCGGTCCTTTAATCTGACAGTGCTATAACACAAAGCAGCTACTCCTGATGTATGTGTGGACTAACTGTCCAAGAGAAAGGAATTCCTTCCTTCCAGATTTTTTCCCTTTTTATCATATAGCCATGATTGTATGTGTAAACCTACTTGGCAATAAATCTGATTCTGACTTTTTAACTGTGGGTGGGAATCCATCCCCTTGAACATACTAAAAGTTTTAAAGCTGATTGGTTTGGAGTATTTAGAAAATTCATTTTGACAGTGTGGGTTCATGAAGACAGCAGACGCATTCAAAGCTTTCCAGGCATCATTCTGCTCAGAACCGCACACTTGGGAAGAGTGTTGTTCCTACTTTAGATCCTGTGCTGCTGGATGCATTCACACCTCATTTACTGTGTGTGTGTTGTGTTCAATTACTATTGTCGTCTTTGGTAATGAAAGCCCTCAATTCTACAGCTGCAATGTACCTAGTGTTGTCATCCATTAAATTCAAAGGGACACCCTGACTCTACTGATCTGTTTTAAGTGTAAGATGGATCATTTCTGACTTGGTGCAAGAAATGTATATTTTATGTCTTCCATTTGTCTATTAAAAGCCACAGGCAGTGAAAGGTTATGAGATATTGATAAGGAATGGCATGAAATGAACCTATCTCCACTGTCAGATGCTCGGGGTGTGAAAGACACGGGAGTCTTATGATTGATTCTGTCAGACTCCCCTTTGTCACAGAACTACCTCGAGGAGCAACAGCAAAACAAACTGCAGTATGCACACCGCTGACAGATGCACCACCCGCCAGCTCCTCCAGCATCTGCCTGTGTGAACACAAAGATGCCTGTTTTACAGTGGAGGTGACTTCTGACTGATCTACTTCACTGGTGTCTTTTTAACAGAGCGGGTGTCACGCATTGAAATATTTGTTACAGGTTTACTTCATCTCCATCAGCCTAACTGAATTCTTTATGTCTGTCTGTTTTTCTGGGCTTTGCTGCTTCTAACACCTGTGGCATATTATGGCAAAGAATCAACCTGTTAGTGGTGTTTGATTTATTAGACCCAAGCATTTGTTTCTACAAGGTACAAATGAAAGGTATACGTCTTGTAGTGTGCTGGTTAACTTGTAGATACACAATGCGATCGTCCAATAAGCCTTGCTTGGAAAAATAATTCCCATTCATGTAATGGAACAGACCGCAAATAGTGCTGTCTTTATCTCTATAACCCTTCATACTGTGTGAGCACAATGAAGCCGTCTGTTTGGCTCACAAAACCCGTGTTAGCATGAGACTCACGTTCCTATAATTTTGGGTAGTGCAATCAGTGATTGTAATCGTGATATTTCAAAATTGAATAAAATAACTAACCAGTTAGTAAGTTCTCATGTCTCCAGACCCCACGTAACGGTATGATCACATTAACCTTCAGTTCAATAAAATTGTCCCGCACTCACACAAAAAGGATGTGACCTCATGCTTCCACAGAGGGTAATGAATAAATAAAGACAGTGTGCTCTCTATTGGTCACTGTGTATATCTGCATGGTCAAAGTTGAAGAAAGGTGAACTGACCGCGAGTCTGCTGGTGCCCGCTGGAGAAACCACTGAAACATGCTTGAATTTGTCTGGTGGATGGCAGAGGGAGTGTATATTCACACTGTGGGCGGTAGTGTTATGTGACTGCACCTTTAAGGTGTAATTTGTTCTGCAGGTGAAACAAAGCTAACCATAGAGTCAGGGAGGTAATCAGGCTCTCAGGATGGTGTGTGTGCACACACACACACCATCCTGAGAAGAGGTCTAATCAGGCACAATAACTAAAATCACCTGTGTGGGTTACCCGAGGTGTGCAGGCCCAACGTTATACATAACGTTACATAAAGGTAGAGGTAAAAATAAAACCATGGCGCTCAACCAAAGGCAAAAAGAGACCTGGGGTGCATGTAGTCAAGGCCCATAAAATACAAAAATAGTTTTTCCACCCAAATCTGTCAGAGAATTCATTTTTCACCTCCTGCTCTTGAGCAGTAAGAGAAACACAAGAGTAATGATGGCTGAATTCCATTTAGCTGCTTCAGTTTCATCATGTCTTACTGAGACATCTGACTAGAACAAAGCCACCATTACTGTTGTTAGTAACACCGGTGCTTTTCTTGCTATGAGAAGTCAAAATAGTGCTTTTTCACAGCAGACACGTTGTTCTGTCACAGCAGGAAAAACACAGGTGGAATTGACAACATCAATAACGACTGCATGGCACGTCATGGCAACGCAGCCATCGTTACCGAAACTTTCCTGCTGTGAAGAAATGGGAAAAAATGTGTTACTTATTGTCCCTATTTGTTAAAAAAAATCCAGCAAGTACAAAAAGTTTGTAAATAAATTTGTCAGAATTGTCCATTAATTCTGCTTTTTAAAAAATGTTTTTAACAGCCTCTATTCTTGAGATATGGACATTTTCTTTCAGCTGTGTCTTTTCCAGTGTGCAATATTATCATGTGGCTTCAGGACTCTTCAACCTGTCACCAACAATTATTAAAACAATTATTAAATAAATGTCCATCAAGTCATCATCGACGGGTTTATCAAGCAGATACACCTGGTGAGGTAGGAGTCTTCTTCACAGCTGCCTTACTAAAAACCTCACAAGGCCGCTTTCTGACATAATATAATGTAACAAAATAGTAACTGATCATTTGAATTAATTAATATTAATTAAAACTTAATAACAGCATGAATCAACTGTATTTCAGAAATGTTGAAGGATGACCTTGAGTTTTTGATATTGTTTACTTAAAGGACATGTATAAAGTTCTGAAAATGAGTTGTATTTTGTGACTGAAATAATTCATAACCATGACTCAAACAATTTCCCACCCCAACAAACTATTAATACGCTGTGTTTGCTGCCTGTCTCTCTGACTTACTAACTGCTTCTTTAAGGTCCGGCCCACCCTGCAGACTGTCAGCTATCTGGAAGGCCAGCTTAACTTTATGTTGAGAGCCATGACTGAAGTCTCAAATTAGACTGGACTGCATGGAGCCTTGGGTTGGGCAGTGAAAGTGACTCACTGGTGTGCATGACAAACAACTGCCTCGCTTCATTATGGATGGTTTCTTTGTGTGTGTGTGTGTGTGTGTGTGTGTGAGAGAGAGATTGAACTTCACTGATGGTTAATTCTCCTCCCTCTTCCTCCCCCTCCTCGTCCTCTCTGTTTCTGTCTCTCTCTCGCACACGCTGATGATACCTAAGTGTCTGCAGGAAGGCGAACAGGCAGCAGGAGTCAGAGTGGGTCTGCGGGGGAGTGGGGAGCGCCATCTCGTGGTGATCAGCCAGCCCACGTCCAGAGCTGGATTTATGGCACGCAGCTGTTGAGTGGCTGACAGACGTGTGAGGAGCTCAAGCGCTGCTGCTCCTCAAGCTGCTCGTACCAGCTCGAGCTCTGCTTACTGTTGCAAAGGAAAGAGAGAACTGCTGTGCCTCGACACACAACGGTGAGTAGCCTTTCCTTTCAGAAACACTCTGTGACACGTTTCTTTAATAACTTCCTTGTAAGATCATATTTAAGTGTTTTATAATGGCAACCTTTGACCTACTGTACATATTCTTTACATTTTCTTTTTCTTTCTTTGTGACACATTGTGCTGTGATTACTCTGTAGTCTTTCCAGAAGCAGTTTTGGGATTTGGAAAAAGTGTTTTCTGGTAGCCAGCTGTCTGCAGTTTTACCATACATGGCCAGTAAGATTGGAATATAAAAATAACCTTTCCAAAAGAGCACTTCACTAATGTTTTATGTGTGCTATGAGCAATACTTCATGTCTTATCATTTCCATTAGTTATACCTGTGTGTGTGTGTGTGTGTGTGTGTGTGTGTGTATGCTGCATTTTTAAATTTAGTTCACAATGCTTTGTCCTATTTTTAGAAGTTAAGGCATCACAGCAGAGAGCAGACATGACGCCGGCCACTTACTACGCAGACAGACAGAAACTACAGCCCTTTTGCTTCAGCTTTCGATCGCTCCTCTCTCCACATGCAGAGCTCCTCTGAGTATTCCTCTGCGAACGTCCTCCAGCTAAACAATTTGAGCTTTCCTAACTAACTGAAACTTTTGGCATTCGGTCAGTTCGAGCCTAGGCGCAGAGGGGAAGCCTGGATTTTCAATTACAGCCGGACCCTGTGGATCATATGCGAGCATTTAGCCTGCCCGGCCTGGCCTGGCCTGGCTCGGCCCTCACTCCCACCCAGAGGTCAGAGACAGGGAGAGAGCAAAGAGCTTGTTTAAGGTTAATTGAGAGGGTGCCCTAGGATAAATAGCCCTATTAACAGTGCTGAACCAAGTATTCTTCATCTTTGGGACGAGGGGGGCTATGTTAAAGGTCTGCAATGCCTTTTGAAACTTGCATTTAGTTGTCTCTACTGTGGTATAGAAAATAAATTTGTAAAGTTTTAGAGTGACAATTGCATTTAAAATCAGATTTCTGTCACCAGGAAGCTTAAAAATAAAGACACGATACAAATAAAAAACGATTTTCTCTCCAGGCCTGTATGGAAAGACTGTATTTCTGATCATAAAGTCCCATAAATTGAGCATTCCTGGTGTTTGAGCAGCGAGACTGTTCGGGGAGTGTTTATTTAGGTTGCTATGGAAGGATCAGTCTGTGGCTGAAGGGCTGGTGGTAACACTTCAACTGGAGCTGGAAGACGCCTTTAAAGATCCAGCCTCAAAGCTGCCTCCTCCTCCTCCTGCTGCTGCTGAAGTACGGAGGCCTCTTAATACCTTCATTTAATGTAATTAGACTGGGTTGGATCAAATTCATTAACATCATAATGAACAAATACAGAGCTCTTTCACCATCACCGCTCATTTGCCCAAAATGCAGAATGGGCTGATCAACGATGATGTTAACACACAAATGATCTGTGGTTTCTAATAGTGTGGGGATATTGGAATCGACCAATTTAACAGACACTGATCCATCTTAGTCCCTTTTTCAGCCTCAACGGAGAACTCCCTTGAATAAACATCAAAAAATAAAACCCAACTGAATCCATGTTCACACAAACTGGCTGAGCAATGCCATGCCGTAGCATACTCCCTCACTAAAAGTTGCTGTTGCTCTGCTGTGTTGCTGCGATTCCATTTGTTATTATGACTTAGTCTCAAAACTACGAATAATAAATATAAATGAGGTCAGATACGGGCAGAAAAAATGAGCATTTCACATAACTTACTCCTTATCAACCTCCGCTCTCCTCTCCCGTGTGGAAATAGCACAAAGTCATTTTTCCTCCTTTTTCAGACAATATTCATTTGTTTGGTTGGGAAATAAGAGCTATTCATCACCGCTGGGTGACAGGTCCTGCGGAGAAGTGGATTTGGTCATAGAAATACCCTCGGCCTTTTATGCCAACGCGTCTTCTCCCTGTGTTTACTGCAAACAGCAAGAAACCAGCGATGGATACTGTAGGCCTTTATTATGGTCTCTCTGAAACACCTCCTCTTCGACCTCTGAGAGCTCAGACCCCAGCAGTGAGCGTATTTGCTTTTATTCGACGCCCCTAGCCGCAGGGCAGAATGATGTTTACTCCATTGAAAGGCAACTTATTTGAGCTTTTACGGTACGTCACTGTATGCAGAGTCTGCTCTATCAGCCCTTTGCTGCTCGTATCATCATCACCACTTGGGATTTTCAGTGGGATGGTGTGCCTGGCTGAACATCTGTTAATGTCAAAGAATAATTACTTTTTGGTTTGAAAAGTGGTTCCTTTAACATGATGGAAAACGTCTTTACTGTGACAGTAAGATGCAACATCTGTCCCATATGTAAATCAGCCGGGCTAATGGAGTCTGAGCAGCTTCACAAAAAACACTCCTGAGAAAACTTTGTTCAGATAACTTCTTCCATAAAGTTGAGATGTGGCACCTCTAAAGTATTGATGAAGATTTGGAGCACTTTGTTGCTTGAAGAAAGCTGTGGTCTGTCTTTGATATGGGTGTTTTATTGATTCCTAATAACCTGCAACCGACAGCAGTTTCTACGCTCTTTGTCCTCAGTGAAAGCAGCTTTCTCTGCAGCTTGTGTCTAGTTATTAATTCAAACTATTCAATAGAGAGTGACACTGCAGCTCTCTCCGCAGCCCCGTGAGGCTGTGCGGTCCTTGGCTCCACTGTGCTCAAACAAACACTTCCCATGTCGTTGTGAGACCTGTCCCTGAGCTTCCCTGTTGTCGCTGTGTCAGATGGCCCCAATGTGCTGACGGGGAGCTCCGACTGCCCTCACATGAACTGAATACAGACAATGAGTGTGAAATGGATTGGAGTGTTTGAAATATGCTGACATTCACGTCCTTGGTTTGTGTCATTGATAGCCTGCGGCTGCTGTGTAGCCAGAAAATACCGCCTCTGCTCTGTAATAAGTGCCACTTTCCTTTGCCTTTTTGAAAAACTGCTGGAAATTCTGTCAAGTTTTCCGTTGGCGCAATGAGCCAGATATTGGCTGGGTCTGTGCACGAGCTCTGGGCTCATGAATGATATACCATGCACTGTGTGAACAAGGCATTGTATAGAAGTGCAATTGTGCAGCGTGTGTCTGTTCAACTAAACTTTGAACTGAACAGAGTGAATTCGGATTTGACAGGATGTGTGAAAGCTGTTTGTCAACGCTGGAAATCAACCTCACAACATAATTTAGAGAGCAGAGAGCAAACTGTTGCTTTCCATCTTTTATAGTACAATATTGTTTTCATTCAAGATATCGATATCTCATTGAGGTCTGAATACTTTCTCCAAACCTTCTTAAAACCTGAATTGGTGGTAATAATGTAGATGACTACACATTTACGAAATGGTTCTCTTATAAAGACCTGGAAAGGAAATTATAAAATAGTTGGTTTCCTCTTGTACTGGTGAACTACTGTGTACAGGAAATAAAAGTGCAATAAGTACAAATATGTTACAAGTCACTATCACTGCAGACTTAACAGACATACTTAAAGCTGCTATAATCAATATTTGTACATTTACAAAGCACGAAGAGGTTGCTTGTAGTGACAAACACAGAAAATGATGACTATTTCAGCTATTTGTGGTTTTCCTGCTGCAACATAACTGTTTTGGCTCACTCTCACTGCTCTTATAGTCGTTATTACTACTTTCAATGTGTATTAAATGACATACAAAAGAAAAAGAAAATTTACAAATGCGTACAATGATCAGTGCGTCATTTTTAGTACAAATACGCGTTCCATTCCACACACAAATACCCTTTACAGAACTCTATAAGTACAGAGTAAGAAAATCTTATTTTTCATTTGTGGATTATGTCATACATATTTGTGACCATGTAGACACTAGTTTCTCTCCATGAGAAAGTTCTTAAAAACCCATTGTACGCTACCTTTTCAGTACTAAACAGAGTTAGCAACTAGCTGGTGAACATAGTGGAGCATTTAGCAGCTATAGAGCCAGATGTTTCCCTTAGGAGTTGGTGGATAACGGAAACAGAGCTAAAAGAGAGCGGTTATTGGATTTACATTTGTCAGGTGGCCGAAACACCACTCCAAATGAATGCTAATTTTGATCCTTGACTGCTGGATGTGTAAATAGACAGTGTTGCATTCAGAGCTTGTTTCCGCTGCCACCAAGGGACTAACCCCCTTCCCATAAAAGCAGTTACTAAAAGGTTAAATATATTGGTGGTTTTGTATAAATAATTCTCTGTGTAGCCTGAACAGCACGGAAGAGTAATGCCTGTCTGTGTTTTTTTTCTTTTTATCATCTGTTTCTGTTTCCCGTGTACCCGTCTTTGTGTGTTGTGCCCAGCCAGCAGATGGTGCGGGAGCAGTATGTCACCACCACCCAGGGCAACAGCGCCCCCAGGCCGGAGCCCGACCATGTCTACAAAATCGGCATCTATGGCTGGAGGAAGCGCTGCCTCTACCTGTTTGTCCTGCTGCTCATCATCATCCTGGTGGTCAACTTCGCCCTCACCATCTGGATCGTCAGGGTGATGTGGTTCAACACGGTACGCTTGACTCACCTTGGCAGTTTGTATTTCCAGCTGGGATGGTTTTCAACTCCTATGTTTCCCCCATGTCAAGCTTTTCTATATCTTAAGTATAATGTATCAAAGAGCAGTGTCACTTTCTAATTCCTCCTAATACCTGCTTATTATAAGTGGTATTACTAGACATATAATTATCCATGCTTAAGTGATACTTGCTGTCTAAACAGGATGGTTTATGTGGATTTATGCATAAGCACAAAAAATTACACAACAATACACACTTGGATACACACACTCTTGTGAAGTCCCTGCACAGCTGAAGCAACTGGCTGATTTATTCTCAGTTGGCCTTAAGTCCTACAGGAAACATTGCTAAGTGTTTGAATGATAAACTCACAACTCCTCACCTCTTAACCTGTCATATTTTGGATTCTTACCTTGCAGCTGAAACCGTTTACAGTTGGGATTTCAGCTTTGCTTGCAGGTTGTAATTTCCCTGTTAAACCTGCCTTGCTGAGTCTTTTAGCTGAATACACGTTTCTTTGTTTTGGTTGTAGGGAGGAATGGGACACCTACAAGTAAACTCAGATGGGGTCAAGCTGGAGGAGGGCGAGTCTGAGTTTCTTTTCCCCGTCTACGCTCAGGAGATCCACTCCAGAGAAGTAAGATACCAGGAACACACACTTTTCTTGCTCCTCTCCCAATCATTCTTGACTCTGCTATCCCTCATTCCCCACCCCACCCCACACAACCCCCACTTCCTGCTCTCCTCCCTCTTCTGTCTTCTTCCAAGCTAATTCTCAAACTACTGTTTGCTCAATTAAAGTGCATGACAGCCTGGCCATTATTTCATCTCACTGTTTACTAAACTTGATTGCGAGTTGGATCTGTGCTGACTACACGTCCTGTTATCATCTTAATCTAATTCCTTGCAGACAGTCTGCAGTTTTTATCCAGTCGTACCTTTTCGGGAGATGTGTCAGAACAAACTGGATTTGGCAGTCCCACACAGTACACGTGGTGGTGCAGCGAGCTCCCCATTAACTTCAGGGATATTTGTGGTGGAAAGTAGTTTATGGCCCGCCTGCTAGCAGCAGATGGGAACACTTTGCTGCAGTTGTTTACATGTTATGGCTTTTCTTGCTCATAGCAGCAATTTTTTGCATTCTTTTTTCTTTATGGGCCTCATTAAAATGGCAATGTATTCCTCATTTATGGACGGACACTTTGTCTAATGTATTCTATGGATTTCTAATGACATTGGTTTGCCTTCAACATGACATTGAAAGGTAGATTTTTGTAACCCAGACTTCCTCACAGCTGCAAAGGAACAGTGGTGATTTATTGCTTAGGCTACCTCATTTAAAGATTTTATGAAAGTTTACTTTTTCCAAGTGTCATGTCTCACTCGAAAACCTGTACCACTTTTTAATAAGGCACTTTTCATAAAGGGTAATAAATCATGTACTAATGCTTGATAGGTCAGTTATAAGCCATTAATAAGAACAACTTCTTTTTTTTTAGGTTGTTAAAATCTCTGGTTGGTGCATATCCTCCTCCAGGCGGACGCTTGTAAATGTTTATAAGTTGTTAATAAACGGTCCTTGCAGTAATACAAGTCTGCAGTTTTATTATATCTGTCCACTGAAGGAACCTTTTTCATGAACAAAAAAGAAAATGCAAGTGTCTCGCCACTGGAGGATGAACATAAAAAGTTATTTTTCTTAACCTACAGTGATACATTTATTGACCAAAGCTAAGGCCATAATTTAAAGTTATAAACCTTTTATACAGAAGTATTTATTTGAAAGTGGAAAGTCTACAGCCATGCTAGTAGCTCAATGAGACTGTACCTAGGCACAGTGGTGTTTTGAGCTAAACATTTGCTAATTAGTACTAAAAAACGTAATTATGCTATTAGATAAATAAAAGGTTTTTACAATTTATTCCTGATCTTTCATAGCAATCCGCTCAACACTTGAGATATTTCCCTAAAAACCACAATTTTCAACCTTATGGTAGCACTAGAGGAAAAGTCAAAGGACCATGGAAGTCAATACGGTTTTTCCACTGGTGACTATCAATGTTTGCCCAAAATTACAATCCATCAATTAACTGTTGAGATATTTAAATCTAAACCAAAGTGTTGGACTGACAATACCACCCCTACAGCCACACTGCTAGCGTAGCTAAAAACCTCATAGTTTGTGTTTGTTCAAGTTGTGTTGATAAAAAATAAAATGAAAATGTCTTTCACATACCAAAGCTGATCTCCATTTTTTTATTCTGTGTTGCAAATGTATATCAGTTGGATAAATACGCCATGATCAAAAGGCAATTTCTTTTTACAGGACTCTTCACTTCTAGTGCACTCAACAGAAAATGTTTCCCTTAATGCCCGCAATGAAAATGGTGATGTCACAGGGAGGATATCTGTGGGTAAGAGTCTGAAAGAGACACAGACAGTACTCATGCATAACAAAGTATCCCATTGATGTATGAGGGCAGTAGTAAAGTCATTCATGCACTTGTCCTGCAGCGATTTCTCATCCAACATTAATAGTGACAAGAATCCATCTTTCCATTAATAATCTCTTAGATTTCCATTTAAAATCCATTAAATGCAACATTCCTCCCTCTACCAATGCTTCTGGATCGTTCTATATTGCACAGAGTGCCCAAAGGCCTGTGGAGGATCATATTTGTGCGTCTTTTATGGCTCACCAACGGATGCATTGGGATATTTTGTCATAATTAAAAGGCCAACAAATGACCCAGCTAATTGCCGTGTTCCACAGTATTGTTACGTGTCTTTGATCATTAAGCCATAAAAAGCATAGCCTGCATCCTCTCGGCACTCTGTGAATAAAGGTAAAATGCTTGTTAGAGAAGATTACATGCCGGTTCACAGTTGTAGGTGCTGAAGTGTGTTAAATATCGCACTGACTGATCCACCTGCTTAAAATTTGCCTCATACAGGGCTGTGAACGTTGAGTGAGTAGTGCAGGGTAAAGTGAAGTAACCTCAGATACATTACCTTCAGTTTGAGCAGTAATGAGCTCACTCATTTACATCCTGGATTTACACATCTTTAATCTACACATTTCTTCTCAATAAGTGATTGTTTTACTCAATTTATTTGCCACTTACATTTAAGGAGGTTGAGATTTTCACAGTTAAAGCATGCATGTGTTGCATTATATTTTCTAAGCACTGCTGATATGAAAAGTTTAACAGGAAGAGAAAGATTTGATTTTGATGAATGTCATATTTCCATGTAATATTGCCAAACCCCTTCAGGTGTTCTTGCTGTTGTTGTGTTTGTCGTTGCAGGTCCAAAAGAAGCTCAGGGACACGCTCGAAATCTGCTCATTAACTCCCACAATGACAACATGCTGTTCACTGCAGATGGCCACCAGGCTGTGATTGGACCAGACAAACTACGAGTCACAGGTATACCATCATCTGCCACCTGCTGTTTCCTTGAAAATATTGAACACCTCTTGGCAAAAATGTTTTTCAGTTTTGAAAAAGATAATATTGACAACAGATGTGAACTCAACAGGAGCCATTTGGTGTGATGACACTTATCTGTGCAACAATCCAGTAACCAAGGACAAAGACAGATGCAGCCATTTTCATAATCATTCATGTCATACAGTTAAATGCATGGATATCTCTATTGTACGCCTACATATAAATGAAATGTCAGGAGCTCAGATTTATAAACCTGAGCTTTCATTAATGCCATGTAGGTGAGCTCCATTGCATTAATCGAAGATTGTAATCAAGTATTTTTTCATCTATAGTACCACACAATATGTCACATTACACAACAAAGGGCTGAAGGGTAAAGTATTACTGGCTATTATCAGGCTGAACCATCTCCCAGTGTCCTTTCTGTCCTGCTTCCCCTCACTGTCTCTCAGTGTCCAATGTGTATTGATTGTGGTGTGGGTCACTGACCACACACTGTGATGGTTGATTAATGCTGTGGGGGGTGTCAGCTGATCGCTTCATTATACCCAGGGTCATTTTGATCCACAGAGAACACAGTGCAGCAGCAGAGGAGCTGTTTAGTAAAATCAGTGAAACAAAAAAGCTTCTGTACAAGTTGTGAGTGAGCGCGGTGCTTTGAGCTAAATGCTGATGTCAGCAACATGTTCACACTGACGACGCTAACATACTGATGTTTAGTAGGTTAAATGTTTACCATCTCAGTTTAACTTGTTAATATGTTAAAGTTTGCTAATAAGCAAACTAGTTGTTGAGATATTGAAATGTCAACTTGCTGGTGGCATTAGATGTAAAATCAGGGGATTACCAAAGTCAGTATTCATCCTTTGGGGACCATGAATGCCTTATGAAAAAAATGTTTTTTTAACTCTTGGCCAAAGTGGTGGACTGACCGACAGTCCATTATCCCTACTCTTAGCCATGCTAGCAGCATGATCTGATTTCAGTTTGATTTCAGTAAGTGTTGGTTTGGAAATCACAGAAACCTTGCATTTCAGTGATGAGCAGATCAGCACAGCGATTAAGAGTGTTGTATTAAAAATGTTACAGAAACGGTTATAGCATCAGTCCTCATGGCTGCAGTGGATTCTGTGACACATCTGGATTCAACCTCAGTTGAGGTATGTGAATGTGTGCATCTCTTTCTCCATCAGGTCCTGAAGGAGCTCTGTTCCAGCACTCTGTGGAGGTGCCCTTGCTTAAATCCGAACCCTTAAAAGACCTGAGGTGAGCATTTCAGCTCTTTTGTATGGGTATTATTATTGAACAACACATGAAGACATGAGTCCTACAATCATTCTGTTGATTGGGCCAAGTCCTTGCAGTAAATACATGACATCCACTGAAAAAATACATAATCTTTTCTTTTATGACGCACCTGTAATTTTATAATAAGTGCATACTATGTAAAATGTAATTAAAGAGTATCAGATTTTTTGATTCAACAGATTTTTAAAGATTTAAATAAGTAGTGTTTGATAAAAATAAAGAAGTACACAGAAAATATGGATTGTGTACTTAATAATGATGCTGAGCTGTTTTGCTTTAGCTTGGAGTCTCCTACTCGCTCTCTCAGTATGGACGCGCCAAAAGGAGTTCATATCAAAGCGCTGGCTGGCAACATTGAAGCTGCTTCCAACATGGACATTATTCTGCAGTCTAGTATAGGACTGGTAAGAAAAACATTCGACTACACACCATCTTCAGGTCTGTTTTTTCTTTTAAATACCAAAGGAATATATACAGTATACTTTTCAGTAATGTGCTGCTTAATGCTTCTGTAATCTTTCACCGTCACACCTGGGAGCTTTTCATCCAGAAGAGCCTCACTCACGTGCAGTTTGACAGTAGCTCTACTTATTCCATTTAGTGAATGTTTTTGTCTAAAATACCTTACAGATCTTACAATTCTTTACAATTCTACTTTAATTGTGTTGTAAAATGTTGTTGTATTGGTTGTGGTTGTAAAGGAAGGTACTGACAGTGAGAATTGACATTATACTATGCTATGGGCCTATTTTTGGACTTCCAGCAGACCTGATCTTTATTTATGAACATGAAGCAGAATAATAGATTCTCGTCTGTAAGGTGCAAAATTGCAACACATTTGTTTGGGCTCTGTAGGTCTGTTGTGGTGTAGTGGTTTGCAGTTTCCATGTGAGTGTTAAGAGTGAGTTTTGGTGATCGATTCTGGCTTAATCAGGGCTGTGTAACTGTTGCGGTGCAGCTAACTGGCTGAACTACATAAAGCATTTGAATTCATTCTCAACGCATTTATATGACAACATCGTTGCAGGCTATAACCCAGCCTCATCTCTCTCTTCTTGCTATAGGAAAGAAAACTGGGTGTTAATCTGCACTGAACTTGTCCTGGTTAATATGAAAGTTATTTCAATGCTCACATTCTCTCGCTTTCAGTATTTTCTTTATGCCACTGTAATGTAGACTAATGTAGACTGTTTCACATTCTGTTTATCAAATCTTCCTTATGGACCACTGGCTAGGCACTCAGTGGACATCCCTTTATCTCCCACCATACTGGGCGACACGATGCCTGTATGCCCTCGCCTTAAGTGGAAAGAAAGAAGCAGAGAGATATTTTCTGGTTGATTCAGTGCAACTCTGTTGTTCTCCTTTTATCGTCCTTGCTCTCCACACTGTCTGCTGTGCAGCTGGTGCTGGATGCCGAGACGGTGCGCATGCCGAGCCTGCCCCTGAGCCAAGGAGGGGTTTCTGAAAACGCTCAGGGTCTCTACGAGGTCTGTGTCTGTCCCAGCGGCAAGCTCTTCCTGTCCAAGGCAGGGGTCACCTCCACGTGCAGCGAGAATCAGGAGTGCTAGAAAGACTCTGACTAGGTAATTGATTTTCCATCTCTCAGTAGATGCATCTTCTGGGAGGCAACAAGCACAATTGTTTATATCTGGCCTGAGTTTTTAAAATCTATATACCGCAGTGGATTTGTGCTAAGATCCTACTTGCACATAGAGGCCTGTAAAAATGCATCCTTTTAGTTGCATTTGTGACCTTCTAACCATTCAGCTGAAACAAATTGGCACTCAGTTCAGAATTTATCAGCATCAGAGCTTTGTGGAGAATTTCTTACACACACAGTATCATGGCTGGGCAATGAGGAGCTGGTAACAGCTTACATCCTATGCAATATTATCCTATGGTGCAATAAATTAAATTGACACATATTAAGAGCTTGGAATAATCAAAAAAATAAATCTCAAATGCCAACAGAATGTTACTGAAAATTTATTTTGGTTTACATATGCCCTTCTGGCTCCAAGCCCTTGGTATGTAGTTTTGTTTGTCTTGGTGTTTAGCATGTTTTTATTTCATGTTTTTTTTAAACTCAAATATCGGATACAACACCTTGTTTTATGTCAACTGCTTTACAGGGCTGATTTTAAAATACCATGTCCTTATGGCACCATAAAGTGTTACTAGTGTGGTATCAGGTATGTAACTATGTGCTTTTTTTAGTTTATAAAATTATATATGTTTGGCCTGTGTTATTTTTAAGCGCTGCATAAGCATGTAATTATGCATTAGCTACAAGACAGATTTGTTCAGTAACCTCATTTACAGCCAAGGGTCTCTGACTAACAAAACATTACTTTTGACCACAGCAACAAGCAAGCAAAAACAATACAGGTCTAATAAAGTTGTGGATAGTTTATGATTCTGAGTGGAAAAATAGCAGTTTACACAATATGCATGACAGGTAATGTACAACATTTGCCTCTGTTGTAAGATTATAGTTCTCAGTTCACTACATTAAAAGGGCAATATTTTGTAATGATAGTTCATCAATTTGTCTGCAAAACTGTTTTTAGCATAATTAACATCTCATGGCATTGTGTTATCATTGTCAGTGTTGATAAGTACTTAATTTGCAATTCTCACCATATTCTGGTATATTTTATAAGTGTGTAATATGTATTTATTAATTTTGTATGTTGAATAAACTTTATGCTATTCTTCTATGATGTGTCAGAGTTATTTAATCTCATATAGTTGTTTTTCTGAAGACTGGTCTCATGTTTTCCAGTCAAATCATTTGGACCAAAAGGCACCAAGCGACTGGCAGTTTCTTAATGTACATATTTCCACTGTTGTTCCACTGTGTCTTGTGTTCAGCTGTGCACAGAAGTTGTAAAATTGTCTGTAGCAGCTGAGGGATACAGTTTTGACTATTTCTTAACCATATTTATTGACTCTCTGATGCACTCTAGTGGAAAGGTTCTGCAGTACCACCACAATGCACAAAACAGACAGTATGATGATCAGCACAAACTACTGTTACACCAGAGAGCACAAACTTCCTGATCTTATATTAATAGGTCCCAATGTGTATTTGTGCAGTGCAGATTTGTGGGGACACTCCCACATGATGATGCCAATGTCACTATCAGCTAAGCTATTCATGATATCAGCCATACACTCTCGCACAATTTGTTGTCAGTGTCAGATCTGGCTCAGCATTCAACATTTTTCACATCCAATGTTTGATTAAAATTGCTCAAACTGCAATGAAATAATGTCATATCATAAAATCTAAAACATTTTTAACATGTCAATTTAACTTTAGAAACAATATAATTGCACAATTGAAGTACAACTGAGTACATTACAACCTACCTAAGAGAACAAATAGTTTGTTTTGCTTGCAAACATGACAACATATGAAGTATTAGTACTAGTACTATTAGTATTAAAAAACTGATGCAATACAAAATATGACAATTTAAAAGTGCTAAAATTGTTAATTATTTTTTAAATGTGCCTTTAACAAAACTACAAACAAAAACTGACAATTTATTCAAGGGAAATTTATTAGGCCTTCCTATGGCACAGTGTACAGTGTACATCAACATGTATGTTTATTCATGGACGCCCTCGGCTGAATCACCTCAAGCTTGAGGTGTAATAAGACAATAGATACCAAGCAGCACAATTTAAATTATATTTCAAAATGACATTTACAATATGTGGTCAGTGAGTGTAGAGTCCTTCAAATGTAAAATAAAGAAAATAATACAGTAAAAACACACGAGCACCATAGTTTGGTGCTGTTCTATGTTCCTTAAACCAGAAATGTTAAAATGACCAAAAATGTATGAACATGGTTTCATACTGGCAAAAGTTAACATGTCAAGGGGTTGTGCCTAAATACAGCATGTATATGGCTCTTTATTTTATCACATTGCCCTAGTGAGTATTCCCAAATAGGCCATCACTGTAAAAAAAAAATGTTTGGGTGGCTTGTTTAAGCAAAAGCGGAGCTACAGTCGTCAGTGCCCTATTCAAAACTTGAGTTATCAAAGCAGCCTTGCTCTCTCTAGGGCACATGGTTCATATGAACGGGTAATGATTCAAAACAGTCACCAAATGTTACTGTATAGAGAACAACAAACATTTAACATAGCTATAACAAAACAAAACATACCCCCATTGGGAAAAAATTGCTTTGAAAGTAACGTATAGAGTTTTCCATTCACAGTTGGATTCTCTTGAGTTGCTGTGGTGACACAAGCGCTCTACAAGTGCAAGTGTGCGTACATGAGAAAGAGTTTCAAAAAAGGGCCTTGTCCATTAACAAGTTACTGGCTATGTTACAGAAAATTTACAACTTTTACAGAAATGTGAAATCAACCCTAAAAATACAAAAAAGAAAATGTACAAACATGATCTTGCAAATAGGACACATTGCATGACACTAATTGCAGTATTTGACATTTAAAGTTTATCTAGTTCTTCATTATAAGCGCATACTTTCTGTACACTCAACTGGTTTTCTGTAGCAAGAAAATATATATATTTATATATATTTTTTATAAAAGATAAAGTAAAAAAGCTGCATATTTTTTAAATCTAACTGAGAGCAAATATATTCAATGTGGGGAGTTCGGTAAACAAAACCTTGCTTACACAATTGTATTTACAGCATATGCAGAATATGTTTTTTCACATATTACAGCAAATCTATATTAAGACAGCCTAATAGGTTATCAGAGCCATACATTTATTTACTGTGCAAGAGCCACAGCACCACCATCACAGGTAGAAACTGCATATGTACCATAAGCTGCCAGCTGGTTACTTCAATTTTATTAAAAGTGATATACATGATCTGTATTGCACACAGTCACGGGTGTCCTCTATTCCACAAAGGATCTCTGCATACTGTAGTTTCATTGTCATCTTTGACAACATGTTACATTTTTTGCTGCACAAAGGTTTCAAGCTTTATGATAATCCGGGCGGTACATTCCATCACTCTCATTGCCACTTCAGATGTGTATCTGTCATTGGGAATCTGTGGAAACGGCAGGAGATCAGGATAGCGAGTTCTCAGGCTGTCCACACCATATCCTTCTAGGATCTGAACATCATTTGCAAGGCCTTTTAACTGGGAGTTATACTCTTCAACTTTTTGAGCCAGAGCAGTTGGTTTCACATCTTTGTCTGACTTTCCTCTGACTGCATAATCGGCAGCTATCAATGCAAGCTTTGTGGCCAGGTAGCATTTGAAACATACCCACTCATTGGCATTTTTATGAAGATCATTCCGAGCAGCAGAGTAGTTCGCTCTTGCTTGTCTTAGCCATCTGCGGGCTTCCACAGGGTTTCCGACTGTCTTGAAAGTAGGGGGCACAAAGAAGCGGTGAGAGTGTGACGAACCTGCATAGCTTGTAAATTGTTCCCTGAACTGTTGCCTTTCTGACTTGTGATTTGTTGCTTCTTGGTTCCATGATGAATAAAACCTTTGAAATGAGAACTTCTCTGACTGGAAGCGGGATGATGATGTGGAGTAGGATCTCCTGGAAGCTCTGTCTGTATTTTGCTGATCAGCCAAAGACTGTTTTTCCATCCTGTTGATCTCGTTCTGTAAGTGCTTAAAGACTTCTGTGGCAATGTCCAGATTCTCTGCATTTTTGTCTGGATGCCACTTGAGATACAATCGGCGGATTATCTTCTTTCTCTCTGTCTCAGGAAGCTTCCAAGCTTGTTCAACGACTAAGGTCACTTCTTTCAGAATCTCAGGCAATGCATGAAGCTTGATCTTTTTTGGTGATTGTTTCTGAGGAGGCGGTCTGTGGTTTTCCTTACCATCAAAATGAGGAGGCATCATACGTAGACCAGAGGAACGACTGTTTGGGCTTGTTGGAGTTGATGGGGCACTCGTGTCTCGCACATGGGTACTTTCCTCTTGTCTTGAGAATTTGTACAAGTCGAGGGAACTGACTATTTTGTACTCACTGTAACCAATGTCAATCTGGAAGCATTTTCCAAGGAAACTTGTGTTTTCCTCCTCTTCTCTTTCTACTTCTTGAACAATGATGGCATATGTATAGGTAGGCTGATAGGACCCATACATGTCTCCACCCTCAGAGTCTACTAGGTAACCCACATACTCTCCCGGATAAAATACATTCATGGGATCCATGAGGAGTGTGTGATGAATCTCAGCTGGTATGGGGGTTCCAGGGAGGGGTAGCTCAAGTTTTGAAGGCTCTGTTGAGTCATACTTAACCCCAAGGTTGTCCAGCTTCTCTGTGATTCTGTAGATGTCATTACATCCCAGCATGGCAATCAGATAGGATGTGTCAGAAATCAAATTGTCTGTAGCAGACTTCAATGTCATTGCTAGCGCTAAGAGAAAATTAATGTCTTTGCTGTCTGAATGCTGGATGTAGAGATGAATCACAGCTGTCCCATACCTCTTGAGGAAGGCAAGTGTTTCGCTGCGGCTGTGTGGGATGGGACTACATCCCTTCACTCTTAATGTTGTTTGGAGTTTCTCAAAACAAGAAACTTTCAATCCCTCACAAAGTGCTTTGCAGAGACGTATGGCTTTTTCCTCATTCACAAGGTATGCATTGTCATTCTCATGTTTCATTATTCTGATCAGTCCTGTGATGAACTGCTCTGATGAGAGCAACAGCTGGAGGCGTCCTTGAAGTGAGCAAAGGGCTCCGAACTGACACATTTTTGGAGAATCCTCATCAAGCTGCTCTTCAAGAATGCTACTCAATAGTCTAGGCCTTAGTTTCTGTGGAAGTAGCATGATCAGCTTTGTGTGGAAGGCGTGATCTTTGCCCAGATAGCACTGGCTCATGTCCACAAGCATCTGAACTCCAACGTTGCCCTGAATTCTACTCTTGTAGTGTGGGGCATCATCAAACACCAAGCTACAGGATTTTGCTAATCTACCATCATGACTTGGCAGATAAAATGTCAAATCTTTGAGACTCTCAAGATCTTTGCGAATTTCCACTGGATCATTATGGAGTGACTTGAACAATCCTGAAACAACCCTTTTCACAGTTCTCATTTCATTTGGGTCAAGCTGCTTGCCTTCTGAACTTCTGTAAATTCGCCACAGCACTTCAACATACTGTTTGGTTGACACAATGTCTTCTGTGCCAAGAAGTTTGAACAGTTGATGAAATGTACCAAGTTCTAGAGGTAATTTGTACAAGTAGGGTTTGAAGTCAGATTCATTGTCCAAATTAATGACAACCTCTTCAGGTTTCAGCAATTTCCAGCCATCTTCAACCATGACAAATGCCACCCCACGGAGCTGGTAACGGAAATCTCTTTTATCTGCATTAAGGAACTCGTAGGTGGACCTTAAAACTTTGTTCCTGGTTTTCACCATTTCATCTTCTGGATTGGATATGTTGCAGATGTTCTTGCAGTTGCTTATGACTTTCTCCAATTGTGGGTCCAAGTTGACACCTAACATGTTCAACACATGGTCAAGTTGTTCCTGTTCAGTGACAGTGCTCCCCTCCTGGTCCTTTATGCTTGATGGTGTAGCTTTCTCGGGTAGAATTGGGCATGATGTCCAAAGCAAGTGAATGATATCGGTTTGCTTGAATTTTGGATTTACCTGGGACCCACTGAAGCGAATCAGAGGAAGTGTACCACTCATTTCTTGGTACTGCGAATGAAGCTTGATGAGTTCTTTGGGGGCTCTCTCAGAACACAGGAATGGTATCATTGAGAGCTCTTTGAGAAAAGTACCCTGGAACAGGTCTGTCCTCTCTTTGAAAATGTGGTTCAAGAGAACATCGACAATGGTTTGCACTTTTTCTTTGGTCCAGCTCTCTGTTTGGGCTTTGATGCTGACCTCTTTTGCAAACTGAAGAACCTGCTGTTGTGACACTTCATGCTTGAGACCAATATTTCTCAGAAAGGTGATCCATGAAGTGAGCAACAATGTCCCATTCTTGGGTTTTGACACTTGCTCAACTTTCTTTAAAAAGTCACTTGGTATGAATGACTTTGCAGGTAGCATAACTTCAAACACCTTCACTGTTTTATCATAGAAAAACTTGGTTGGTCTGAGTCTGTTTGAGTAGTCATGGATGAACAACAGTCCCTCCAATTTCTCATAGAGCTGATCCTTCATCTCACATGATTCTTCCATTGACAAAAGTTTATCCTTTAAGTAGACAATGTGTTCAACTTTTGCATCATAGGAAAGACTATCAAACTTTGGCAGGAGATGTTGAATGTAGATTTCTAAGTCATCAATTGGCATACAACCAAGGAAGGTGTACAGTTCTTTTAGCTGTGGACTGTCAGCAAGAAAGGCAAAGGATGCTGTGTGAGCCCATTTTTCTATGTCTGCAGTGGGAATGCTTTTTGCAAGGACATAGTTTGTTCCATAGTTTGCAATGCTGATGTATCTCCCACTAACTGATTTAAAGCATGGGAGGAGTTTTAGGCTCTTTATATCCTCTTGAGTGAGATTAGCTAGGTTGCAGTTAAAATACAACAGAAGAACCTCAAAGTCCTTGTCAGTTAGGTTTGCTGCTTTGAATGCAGATGTCTGAATCATATACTCTACAGCTTTCAGAACACTTGATGGATTTTCAATGTTTGCTGTGTGTTGTGCCAGAAAAGGCATGATAGGGTTCTCTTTGACAGAGATTTTGTTCACTGCAAGCTGAATGCACCCTGCTTTCATCAGGGTATGAAAGACTTTGTCATTTTGGCCATGTGGAAATATGGCAATGTTCATCAAACTCAGAGGTAAGAGCACATCATGCTCAGGGACAACTATCTTTTCTCTTGCCATGAATTTGATCCCAGGTAATAAAGCCCAGTCTTTAAGAATGTCAAGGACTGTGTCGAAACTGGGTTTAATGTCAACCTGATCCTCCTTAACAGCGGTATTCTCACTGATAAAGTTCCACACATTCTTCAGCCAAGATTCACTTGCAAAGGTGTCTCTCCACTTTACAGGGATCCTTGTTCGATACTCTCTTGGAAGAACAGACCCCAGTAGGTCGCCAAAGCAGCTGATGTCAAATATTTTTGCAGCTCCTTCCTTCAAAAGGATGTTGCTGTATCTGATGTACAGTGTATTCATGAACATTTCTTTCCTTGATGAGATTAGTTCATGATGAGTTGTCAGGAACTTTGGTCTCTTAGGATCAAACACCTGTAGCATATTGTCCATTGTTATCAACAGAGGCAAACCCTCAATTTTGATTTCATCCACTTCTATATCTTTAAAGCAGTAGTCGACTAGAAGCTTCAAGTTGTGAATTAACTTGTAGTTGGACTGTTGAAGACGGCAGGGGAGTTTTCCAACATGGCAAGATGTGTCTGGTGATGAGAAAGTGTGAAGAAAGTTGCGGACATCTTTTGATGTCACATAACTGACTGGTATCCCTGCATCTTCCAAACAGAAGTAGAGATTTGCTGTCTCATCGCAGCTGTGAACCAGGTTGAAACCAATATCCAGAAGCAAGGTTTTCAGCCTGTAGACATTTTCAGCCACAGACTTCCTTGAGGTGATGTTGTACTCCGTGTTTTTCAAGTGCTGAAGCTCATCTTGTAGCAAATTATCAAAAAAGGCCCTGCCTTTGTTTACAGTGGATGTATTCACCCATGAAA
Organism: Nannoperca obscura; assembly: GCA_036024295.1. Classification (NCBI taxonomy): domain Eukaryota; kingdom Metazoa; phylum Chordata; class Actinopteri; order Centrarchiformes; family Percichthyidae; genus Nannoperca; species Nannoperca obscura. The sequence continues at coordinate 58,120 of JAVQJL010015519.1, forward strand.
TGTAAACAACAGAGTGCATGTCAGAATTGTCAATGTGCGCTGCTCTGACTACAGGAAGCAGGCGCTTTAGGTCAGCATGGATACAGTTGTACACTGCCTTAACCAGGCAGTACCAGTCTGGCTGTATATCAAGTCTGTTGACTGGAAAGAAGAACAGATATTTCCGCAATGTATCTTTAACAACATGAAGCGGTGTTCCTTGTAGTACGGTCATGGTGGGATCAGGACCTGGGAAGTATCGACGCTTAAGCTGAATCAGCAGTTCCACACAGGCCGGGGTAATCAGTGATGTCATCAAATTGTTATTCCAATCACTCCTTACCCCCACTCCATTGTCATCTCTCCATAGGTTTCTTCTAGCAGAGTCTAAGGCAAAATGCCCGTTGACATGAAAAGGTAAGCCAGTCTCCAGTGAAAGGGGCAGAAAGCAGAAGGCTCTGTGGGGTTTTTTGTAGTTGTGGCTCACACATGCAGCTACCCCACCACGTGGAAACAGAGTTATGTCTTCATTTTTGTGAGCTGAGACCACACTTTTTGAGACATTTTCAATGTTAGGGAAGCCAGAACGGTTGCAGATCATCCATGTGGTCAAATTTCCATCAGTGTCCTCTATGTCCATTGTGTAAGTTATCTGTTGGACTGGGATAGCAGTAAGCTGCTTCTTTTTGGTCACACTATCAATGACTGAGGCATGAAACTGTTTGCGTTTTAGACGATCACCATCTGTTATTTTGGCTGTCACAGAATAGAGTACTTTAAGTTCTCCAGATGCATGATCAATTTCACAAATTGATATTTTTTCCATGTGGTTGAGGAACATCAGAAGCTCTGCACCGTCAGTTTTTAGCTTATCCAGAAGGTTTTGCACCATTCGGTCTGATGCTGGGACAGAACTGATCTCTGATGTCTTAGCCATCTCTGTAGAGCGGATGGGGAATCTGAACATTGTGCTGCGTTCTAACTTAAAATGAACTCCCAAATAAAGATTTAGAACATCTGAAAACTGGGATCTGAAGTCAGAGTCCAAGTCTCTAAACATTCTTCCAGGACTCACAGATGTAGCCCCAGGTGCAAACTGTGCATGTGGATCAAAGATACACAGAATGTCATTGTTTGAGATGAAGGACGGGCAGTCAGTGATGTGATAGACAGAGTTGAATCCTATGCCATACTGACCGGTCTTGCCCGGATTGGCCTCTTTTGTTCCTCTTCCGAGGTTCTGTATGCCTCTGACATCATCTTCTGTGAAAGGCTGGTTGTTATATACACAGAGGGCAGGACCTTGCATTGGGATCCATTTATCATCAAATATTCTGTCTGTGGGGTGTGTCCTTGAATCATAAACAAAGTAGATTTCAGTGGCTTTGGCATCATCTGCATTTTGAAGCAACTCTTTCAGCATTTCTTTTTCTGATGGATAAGCATTGAGAATACTTTTAATTCTGCTTGTGAGTTTTTCTTTCTGTCCAAACTCACTCCCAAGTGGAGTGAAGCAGACATTCGAGGCATACCTCTCCAAGGCTTTGTGACGTTTTGGAACTGCTCCTAATTTCACAGCAACCTCTCTTGGAATATCCCCGTGACAGTATTTCACAGAAGTGTCTCTAACTTTGATCCAAGGGCAGTCATTGTAGCATAGTGATTTTGATGGCTGCAATGTCAGGTTGGAGTCAGGTAAAAGAATGGCACCATAATTTGCTTGGCAGTATTCTTGGTTCTTGTCTCGTATTAAGTTCCATATTCCTTCACTAATAATTCTGCGACACAACTGAAAGTTCTCCTCGGTGAGTGCCCTTCGCCCACATTCTTGCTTCACAGTTTCAAGAACTGCTAAGAAATTGTCGACTGTAAAGCTGGGCTGTACCCCAACATTTTCAAAGAGCTCACGACAGCTGTTTCTGTATTTGTTAGGGAGCTGATAAAGATGTGGAGCTGCATCAAAATTTAGGTGGAATGCAACTTTGGAGGGATTGACATATGTATTCTCCACTAGGATGGAATTGAATGCTTTCAGTTCCTCAGTTATTTGTCCTTTTGCATTGTCATCCTGTAACATTTCCTCATGAAGAAACTTGTAACAGGCATTTGTTATGTTTTCCTGATACAGTGTGACACCATCAAATGATTGAGACAGCTTCTTCAGTTGACTGATGACCAGTCCAACTGAGGGTTTCCTTATTAGACCAAGATAGTCTTTTACTGCCAATGACATTGCACCACAACCTTTGAAAGATGGAGAATTCTCATTCAGGATTGGCTTCATCAGACACACTGTGTCCTGATGTTCAGTTGTGAAGAGTTCTCTAGCAGAAAACATTGTTGTTGGGGAAAAGTTGTTCCCATGCCATGGCAGTGAAAAGCCTGCAGGTCTTGTCAGGAATGGAAGTAGCTTGATGTCCTGTAGCTTTTCTAAGAGCTCAGCTGCTCCTGGATCTCTCATCTTCAGTTTCTCATCAATGAGACTGAGTAGTATACTGCTACGAAAGCATGCGGCTGGGTGATCATTTTCATTAAGATTAATAACAGATTGAGCTCGTTCAATCAGGTCATCCCACGACAGGTCGTCTTTAACCATGCCTAACTGCACTAGCTTCACTAGACACACAGGGTTCAGGTAGTCTTTAGAAGTCCCTTCAGGAAATCTTCCATCATCAGCATTGTAGAGTTTAGCAACTCTTCCCTCTGGGTGAATAAGTCTGGAAGGTAAAACCAGTTCCTTATTGGAGCCAGAGCATGGGATACAAGGAGAAACCTTAAGGATTGAGGCAAAATCTTCAAGTCTTTCATTCAAGACATAATGCATCAGAGGATCTCGAAGCTCTTGGTCAATTTCCTGGATGTGAGGAAAAAAGACATCTGAAAAAAACTGCGTCTCTGTCAGGGTGTTTTCCATCAACTTCCCTTTACATCCAGCATCATCAAATCCCTCCTTCACCCAGTCAGGCAGCTCAACAGCACATAAATTTTGTGAGCCACTCTTTTTGAGGTATTTCAAGAATATCTTGAATGCAGCAGGACCAATGTCTGGCCTACAGAGTAAGGCATCATCAAGGAATCTGACGTATTTGACTGACACCCAGGTTTTGCCATCGGAGAAAACCTTTGCATGCTCACTGTCACCTCCTTTGGCTATTTCTTGGTAGACACCCTGGCTGATCAGTGTGAAGTCATCATGCACCTGACTTGGATCTGGCCAAGCTGCATAATAGCTGTAGTCAAGCAGTTCCCCACTTTCAGCCATTGAACGTAGCATTGTAAGTGCTGCTAAATAGGCCTGGACAATGACATGTCTCATGAACACAGAATTCCACTGTCCTTTGGTGTCGGTCTTCCAGATTTCTTTGCGGTTGGAAGTCACAGCAAAGCAGCCATTAATATGGACTGGTAGGCCAGTTTTGATTCTGAGAGGTAAGTAACAAAACACCTCTCCGATTGGAGTGGCATTTAACTTTACTGTCCATTTGTGATTCTCTTCCTCTGAGAGGAGAACAGCCACTCCTCCACAAGGCACTAGTCCAAGTCTTTTTCCACTATCACTGAGGGAAAACTTGAGTGCCTCAGTTACATCCATGCATGAACAAATGAGCCAGTTAGTGACCTCAACTGCCTTTTGGGGCATTTCATCTGTAAGTCTTCTTGTCTGAACACCTTTAGCAGCCATCTCAAAGTACTGGTTAGGATCTTCCTCCGAACCTCTGAACAGTGGTGAGTGGAGATCGACAATGCGTTTGAACACATTATGAAACTCCTCCACCAAAATGCGTATGATGCAGCCAGACTTGGGAACATCAGCAGGTACCCTGTTGGTGCTTGCTACTTTCTTCATAACCTTTGCTGCAGATTTTAGGATGCTCAGAGGTCCATATGAGGCTTTGGATGACCACACACTTTTGTTGATGGTGACGACATCCTGTGCTCCCGCTGGATTTGGTTCCTCATATTTCAAGTATTTTAAGACCATACTTCCAACATGCTGAGTAAACAGAATGAACCGATGGCCACATATGCTGAACTCATCAACCAGGGAATAGATGTCAGTGGTGTTGTAGTACAGACTGCTGATTTCACTTAGTGAGGCTTCCTGCTCTGTTCTGAATGGCAGTCTGAAAAGTGTACCATTGTACTTGTATGGAGAGTCCTGAGCTAGAGGAAGCTGGCAATTGAAGACATTAATGAAAGGTTTGAACTGGTTGGGGAATTTTCTCAGCCTTTTCTGTTGTTTGCTCCAGTTGATTTTGATCCCTGGATTAGACCTGTCTCTGATGTGCTTGCTGATGTGATTGATGTTTGGATCAAACATGATCATGAACTCTCTGCTCATTATGATGGGGATATCAGTGATGTGATAAACTGAATTGAAGCCCAAGCCAAACTTGCCAACTTTGTCTGCTTCACATCTCTTCACTGATCCACCTAACCTTGTAATGTTCAGAAAGTCTGTGTCTGAGAATACAGAGTTGTTGAAAGACCACAAGGAGGGCCCGTGACAGACAATCATGCCAGGGTCAAGGAGATTCTCTCGAATGTCAGTGTTTTTTCTCATGTCAATGAGGAAACTGCACTCTGTTGCACTTGCATCATCAGCATTTTGGAGGAGCTCTTTGAAAATGTCTGCTACAGATGGATATTCCTCCAAGATGTTCTTTATTCTCACTGTTAGAGGTTCTCGTTGGCCTGATTGTTCAAAGCCAAGGTTTTCTGGGTTTATCAACCTTGTGCTCAAACATGGCACCTTCAGCCACTCTGCGGTTTTCATGGGGATGTCATCATGGACTAATATAATAGGCTCTGATGCATCTTCAAGTAAGTCATTCAAATCGTCAACCTTGATGTCACAGTAGGTGCATTCATGAATGGGCTTCATTGCTAACTTACTTGGGTCCTTGTAACAAAGAATCGGCACATGCATGTTAGTATCTACATGTATCTGACTGTTGTACAGCCATCTCAGGATGTTGATCAAGAGTAGGATATCATGTTTGCTTTCCTCTTTGGTAAGCTCTCCTTCACATCGTTGTTGGATGGTGCTGATGACTGCAAACACATGGCTTGGGACAACCTCTTCAACTGAACCACAAAACTTGAAAAGCTTGTGAAACTTTCTAATGGTCTTTGGCAGGGAGTACAGGTAAGGCTGCAAGTCTAGATCAGGGAGGGGCTTTAAGACCGTGTGGCCGGGTGATGAGAATGTCTTCCCTGTCCATACCCAATCAAAAGGCAGTGATTTCATTGCTTCTCTAGCATCCTCAAGATGAGTCTGCATGAATGCGTAAATCTCAAACAAGATCTGCTGAAATTGATACCAATCCTCTGTGGTGAATGCTTGAGATTTATGCCAGTCATTCACTGCTTTTAGGTGCTGTAGTACTTGATCCACCTGTGGCTCTACAGTTAGTTTCAGTGCCTTCTTCATACCTGCAGATGTGTGTTCAACTAGTGCTACTGAAGACCCGACCAGCACTGCATGGGATATGTCACACATCTCAGACAAAGAGCAGATATTGAGAGTATCTCCAACCCAAGCAAGGGATTTAGGGTAAGTTAGAGGTCTGTCTTTGCAGACAGGTACCCATTTCAGTTTTAGCAATGATGTCTGAGCATCAGCTGATTTTACCAGCTTGGTTTGTCTGTTAAGTATTTGCAGGAGTGTTTTCGCCTTTTTGATTATAAAGTCCCACTCAGGTTCCTTGCTGTTTTGTAACTCCTCTATCTTCTTTGCCACTTTGAGTGCATCTTTTTCACTAAGCTGTACTTCATTTCTTAGTCCCAGTTGTCTGAGTGAATGAAGAATATCAGGGGAAGACGTGAATGTACTTGTGGGAAACCTGGTTTTCTCTTCCATGTAGAACAGATTTTGTAAAATCTCCAGCTCAGGATCAAAAAGATCTGAGGCTTTGACTGACTTTCCACAAGGCAACTGAATAAATTTAAGAGCAGAAAGCAATCCAATCACAGATGAATTTTCATTTTTCAGAAACGCCAGGTGTTTAAGTGCCCAAAGCATGATTTTAGTTATCTCATCTGTTGTGTAGAACCCCCTCTCAATATCCTGAATAATCACCTTCAAACATTCTGTTGTTTTCACTTGTTGTACATTTAGCATCTTGATGAGGCGGATTGATTCCTCGTCACAGCAACCCACAAGATTTATGGATAATTTCACATCTGGTGGATACTTGGCTCTGTGATGTAAAGCTCTAGCACCTCTCAATGATGTAAATGCTGAGGTACCTTCAGAGCAGGTTCCCACTTTCTCAAATATGGAAAGCTCAAGCAGGGTATGCTTTTCTCTCTCTGTAATGTCAGACAGTCCTGCAAGAAAGTTTCTGAGCGCAATCTTCTCTTTGACTGAGAAAGAAGAGACTTGGCTGGATAATCGTTGTGTTGACAATCTATCCATAATTTGCAGAAGCATACCAGGAGAGGAAGGATGGATGTAATTCTTTAGCAGAGGGTGCTGCAAACAGGAATCCAGCTTTTTTATCACTACTCCTCCAACCTTTTCCATGATATCAAGAAGGTTTTCAGACAGCGGTGCCTCTTCCTCATCCACAAGAATTATGGGGGATGGAGTTTTTAGACGTAGAAGCTTAACTACCTCTATGCTTTCCTCAAGTGGCACAAGTGGAATCAAAGGCATGTCTTCAAAGGTACTTAGTTCATCAGCAAAATTTATATAGAGATGCTTCCAAATTATTCTTAGCCAGGAAACTGTAGGATGCTTCAACTCTCTGTTTCCAGGTTCCCATTGGACAATGAAGTCTCTAGTTGGCCAGGCTGTTGATAGGACCTCCTTGATGAGTCGAGCCGATCGTTCAGGGTTCAGCACATGTAGTTGAGTGCAGGGTCTTCCTGTTCAAATAACAAGGGAACATGTAATTAGTTTCAGTTATCGTTATAAATGTTTCTAAAAGTTAACTATCAAACCTGATAAGCTTAGTTTTGTTACTGTACGATGCAGCAGTCTGAGGATCAAAGTATATTTTGTTCTTACACTCTGGCTCAATTTTGCTTCACTTAGTGAGGTATGAAAAGGTGCAATAGTATTTTTCTCCGAGCAGATGTCATGTCAGGTTGGCTACACAACTGATGACTGACACACAAAACCTTCCTACAAATGAAAAACTCTCTGGGCAGTCATTGGTCTTCAATTTACTACCATCTGAAAACTGGAAAAACATGGCAACTGTTTTGTAAAGAAATGTCAAAATTGTCTTAATCAACCAAAATCGGTGTCCAAATAAATTAGAGAGCAACACTTCACAAACAGATTCCCTTTGAAATTGCTTTTCTTAAAAAATGACTAAATATAAATAATTTGTATATTCATACTCAACATTTAAGACTTACAGCAATATTGCAGCACATATTGCTGATGTAAACCATGCAAACACATGCAAACCATGTTCTGTACACACACACACACACACACACACACGCACACAAACAGAGACGGATATATTTATATTACAATCCTGTCAACCTTGAATCCATTCTTATCATTTCAGTGTAGCGGAAGCCATTATTGAAAGAGATTAGTAACTTGTAAAATACAACATAAAGTGCACCATGAAACACAGGCAACCTGTGTAAAATAAGTCAGAATTATGATGAGTTTCACTTTAGGACAACATTTTACAGAAGCTAAATATCTGAGTTGTTGTTTATTTTACTCCTCATATCTGTGAGAGTTCTGTGACTGCTGTTTTCCATGCTCATTTACAGTCATGCATCAGGTTAGGTTTAGGTTAATAGTAAAAAGGTTAAATATTGGACACACTTTGAAAGACCTACCTGAGCACCCCCAACGATATTGTTGCACTGTAATTCAAGTGACACATTTTTAGAGTTCTGGGATTTTACTCAGTTTCTCTGTCTTATTTGAATTCTAAAAACTTAAATAATAACCTTTTAAGATCTACACATACATAAGCCTTTTTCATAGTAGACATTTCCACTTAGTTCACTTCACTTCACTCTTAGTTTCTTAAACACAGGTGTAACTAATAACACTAATGATGGCTGTGCTCCACTGAAATTCTTCAGTATCAGCATATAATGATGAAATGTTTCAGCCTGTCTCAACCTAATGCATTTTTCAGAGTGTGAGTAAGAAAGTCAGGGGTGGAGAGGGAGAGGTCGGGTGATGTCAAAGGATCTGAGGCCATATTCAGATCAAAACAGGCGCTGCAGCCGAAAAAAAAGAACAAAATCAACTTTTGGAGACACGCAACCGACATCACACTGCGGTGGCAATTCACACCTGCAATCAGACCAAAAGATGGAAGAGAGAATGATTGATTGGCGGTGTGATGGCTGTGCATAAGCTGTACAACCCAGCCTTGAGGGAATATTAAGATATTAATCGCATAGCATTGAAATGAGCATTTAAATGAGGATGGCTAGTTTGTATTTCTACTTGTGCTACAATCAGTATTGTAATTTAATGACACTCACACAGCCACACAACCCTGCGCTCATTGCTGCAATGCCTGATTTGGTCTGAATACAGCCTAACTCCAAAGTTGTACTATAACATTATCAACAAGAGTCGGGCCAGAGTGTGTAGCAGAGTGAAGAGTTCTAAAAGATGTAGAATGCTACTGAAAGTTAAACTACTGTAGACACTATGCAAATTACTGTACAAAAATGCAGTGCACCACAGTGAAACTAATTCACATTTCTGGCGTGATGTTCAATTACAAAATGCTCTGTTTTTCATTTTGGGTTCAGAGGACAAATCTGTTACTCAGCATATTTCCTCAGCTTGGCTCACTGACTTGTCATAATCATGGTTGAGTATGGCAGTGAGTGCACTCAGGATCTGATCTCGTGGATCAAGTGGAATGTGTGGCACAAAAACAACTCTTCCATGAATCAGCATGCTCACTCTCTCTTTGACTTTCTGCCTCTCACTCCTAAATAATCTATCAGCAGTGTACCAGATTTAATGCCCTGCTGGCACTGCAGAAGAGAAAGAATTACTACAACATGGCTGACCCCACATAGTCATCACAGGGACAGTGAGCATTTTTGTCACACTTTATACTTTCCTATAAATCATACTTTGCATAGAGCTTTAAGCGGCCTCTAAACATCTGTGATTAGATTCACAGATTTTTAGGGACAGCTTTACTGTCAGATCCTATTGTTATGATTACAAATAAATTGGTCAGATTATTTTACAATATAAAAGTCTCCTGGTCCCTGTTTGGGTCTAAGGATGTTAATAGATACATATATTTATGTGAAAGAGAGTACATGTAAATTAAATGTTACATTACCTCTGCTTTTGGTTGTTTTCTTCAAACTGTCCATTACTGAAGGTTTAATGCTCTCCAATATGAACCGCCCCTCAAGTCCTGGATACAGAGACCTTAGGACGAAGGAAAAAAAGGTAAGAAATGTTACAAATTAAATTCTACATTGTAATGTTAAATAATTTGCATACACAAAGCTTGATGCTGTCTTTGAGCTAGTCATATGAGTCGAAATAAACCAACGAAATAAAAAAACAATGCCATATATAATTGAGCAAAAATTATATATATTATCTGGATGAAGCTTCTGCAAAAGAGACACTGAGGGCCAAATCTATATGCATGAAAGCAAAGTGAAATGTGTGCTATGCCTGTCATTTTATTTGTATTTTCAATTAGCATGTAATTATTGTATGATTTTCAAAGGCAGAAACAGCCAAAACCTTTCTTTAATATTCCTGCACCAATTTACATCTGCTTTTCAGATGTGTAAATTCAACTTACATTTTTTTCCCCCAGTAACCTTACTAAAGCCATGCACAATAAACCAGACTTCTATTTGCTATTACTGTTTATATGTATATATACATAAATAAAGATGAGGCACTAATAACACGTTGGCTGTGCCTTAGATGGCAAACTGAACCTCCAGGTTGGGGCACCTTTTTAAATCCCATGCTGTCTATGAAAAAATAATTTATCATATTATTTCAGGTAATCCTATTTTGTATTCATTCCACCAATTAAAGTAATTTCTTAAGTCAATGGTAAACGTACATTAAGTGTAGTAATTAGTTTAGATAAGAATTTTAACAATTTGGTTGTCTTTTTCACTCAGTGTAGTGGAAACACACTTTCACTTTATCTCTACCTGGGGTATTCTTCAGATGAAATGTAAATGGCATCCTTTTCACCAACAGAAGATGAAAATGTTGTAAATGTCTCATCTTGCAGGGGCAGGAGCTCCAGTCCTATGAGGTCACTGTAATTGGCATCACTAAGCGTAAACTCCAGTAGCAGCAGCTTCTCCTGCGAGGGACCTTTGTGTTTGCACTTCCTGATCACCTGCCGCAACAAAGACGGAGTCACTTTCTTCACTTCAGTGGTCATGTAGGCAGCCAAGACAAGGTCCACGGCAGCAGGTACCTTTGCCACCTGCGTTCCTGAGCTTTGGAGGTAGTTGATGACAGTCTCTGAAATGTCCTCTTCTGTGTCCAGCTCTGAGAACACAGCCTGGTCCACCTGGATCCAGCTCTCACTGAGGGAATAGATGACTTGCTGTTGCAGCAAGTCATGAAACAGTGGCTGGAGGATGGGTTTCCAGCGGGACTTGACATGCTTAGGATCTGGCCAGGCCCCATAGGTCCTTAAAGGGGACAATGGAAAGTCTTGGTCCTTTTTTGTCTGTACCCTTTTGATAGCCTCAGTTATGAGCGTGAAGTAAGCCCTAGGGATGACAGTGACTATAAGCAGCTCATTCCACAAGGCCGCTGGATCCCTCCACTGGTCCACTTCCCGCCACTTGATACTCCTACGGTTGTCTGTGAGGCCAAAGAAGCCACTGACATGAACTGGAAGCCCCGTCTCACTCTCCTCCCCAGGGGGAAGAGGAAGGAAGCAAAAAGCTCGTCCTGAGAAACCAGATGTTGCACCTTTGTCTTCTTTGTTGATCAGAGTCAGAGGCAGAGCAATGCCAATGATAGGCATGAACTTCAAATCATCTGCCAGAGAGTCCAACTCAGCATTCATTCCTCTGCCCCCAACTCCATTACAAACCAGCCATGTCATCCTCTGAGTCTCTTTAGCTGTTTCATCCTGAGTCTCTATGTTGACCTGGTAAGTGACACATGTGATGGTAGAACTGGGAACACCATTGCTGTAGCTGTCTATAGCCTGACCCAGTGTCTTCAGTGCGTTCGGTCTTTCTAACTTATCATCAGTATTCTCTATTGCTGTAACCTGAAACAACATGCGTTCTGTGCCATCAGACTCACGCACATGCAAGGAGATCTTCTGAACACTCTTGAGGAAGAGAAGCACCGTGTCTGCATCCGCTTTGAAAGACTCAAAGAGCTCCAAAACCTTTTCTTTGTTGTAAATGTTGCCACTGAGCTGGGAGGGTTTCAGGCGGAGCGGGAAGCGGAACAATGTTCCAGGAAATATGCCATCTTTAACGGTTTTCTCAGAGCTCCCAAATATCCCAATGTAGGGAGCAAATTGGTCAGCCAATTCTGTGATCTCCTTAATGTCTGTCTTCAAGTTCCAACACTGTCCAGACTCATGCACTCCAAATAGGGTCTGATGAGGGTCCAGCATGGCAATCTGGTCTCCACTGAATATACTGGGAACATCTAAACAGAAAAAAAGCATACATTTAAAGCTTATCATTGTCATTTCAAGTAATTCTTTAAGCGAAGATGCCAAATATTCCCTCATCATTTTCTCTGATATGATTCTGATTTAGTCCGAATTAGTCATTTACAATGCATCTTAATAGGAATTTCACCTAACTGGTATAGCAAAAAGTCTGTAGACAAACATCACTTTTTGGCAGGGAAATTCTGTACTGTAAGTAAGCATTTGAAAACAGAAATGATCGTTTTTATAATTTTAGTGACAATCCTCACCTGTAACATGGTACACAGAATTGAAGCCAATACCAAATCGTCCAACTTTCAAAGGGTCCTCTCTCTTCCTGCTCCTCGCAATTTCCTGAATCCCATTCCAGTCTTCCACAGTGAACACAGCATCATTATAGACATATAATGCCGCACCTGCAATACAACAAGTTAAAACCAGGTCAACATGAACAAGTTAAGACAACCTAAAAATACACATACAGTAAAGGTTAGGTGTAATAATATATCCATTTAAAAATCCCTGTAACAATTGTATTGTGTTTTGCCTTTTCCTTGTTTCACGGAGGTCAGAGTAGAGGATCAGCCACAGAAAACCTACTTAACGATAACTAAGCAGGATAGACTTTTGCCAACACAAGGGCTTGCACTTATGCCCTCTAATTAAAGAACAGTCTCACTGATCACTGGGCTATCCTGTGGAGCCTAACTGTTTACTGTAACTACTAACCTTGATGCTGAGCCATGTCCGGTGACCACAGTGACTCCACTCCATACTCTGTCTCGTCATACATGAACTTGACTTCTGTGGCTCCAGCATCCTCAGCATTTTGAATCAGCTCCTTCAAAAGAAAACACAACACATTCATACACTTATGAATGCAGGGCCTTTATTGTGGTCTAAAAAAATGCAATGTGCACGATGACATCAGCTTATTTGGTGAATGCTTTTATCCAAAACGCCTTAGTAAAATGAGCACATTATTAAAATGGATGGCCCCAGTGGGACTTCACCCCTTTACTCTGGCAATGTTGCTACCATGTATGGTAATATAAGCTGATACCAGAAAGTAAAGCCAAAATAAAACTAGGCCCTTTGTTTTTGTGCAGGCTTGGCATATTTTCTCATTCCAAATCCCATGACATCCTTGTTATTGACAATAGCGTTTGCCTGGGGGAAATCTCTCTCACAACTGCCTGTTAACACAACAACAACAACTAAAAGAGGCAATTTTACCAAGAATAAAAAAAACACCTTTTTTCCAGTTTGAGGGAATAGTATCATGACAACATCCACAAACATGCTAAATCTAATTTCTGTGAAAAATGTAATATAATAATGTAGCATGACACTTACTTTCAGAATCTGTCCACCTTCAGGGTACCTCCGCAGAATATCTTTCAAAAATTCGACTAGCGGTGGTGTAGTCTGTCCAAACCTCCCTGTAAAAGCCAAACTGAGTAAGCCTCACTGTTGTAAGAATTGGTTATTTTACAGAGATACAGTGGTTTTAATCCTACCTCCACCTTTAAGGCCTCTTCCTTCCAGTGTGACAGATACTTCTGGGCTTCCAGCAGGCACCAAGGTCCCGATCTGCACGCTGTCATCCAGCTAAGAAGGTAGGATGTGGAGACAATTCATAATTTAACATACAACAAAATGTGTTTTATGTAGAGAAATGTCATGTGCAGAACTCTCCTCAAACAACAAATCACATATTGACTAAACAAAAACTAAATTCAAGACACAGTTCTTCAATGAATCAAAGAACTTCCTTTGGGAGACTGTAACTAACTGCCCAGTACTGCGTAACAAAAGAAATGTAATGTGAAAGATATCGTAAAGAATAATGAACAAATTACTTCTATCATAAACTCTGTTTTAGTATTCAATGCACTCATAAAACAGCTTGAAAGCCAGCTCAAATTGACTGTCATTTTTATGACAACTATTAATAGTCTCATAGCTGTCCCCTCATCAAGGTTAATATATCATCAGTCTGTTAAATCTTTTGGGCTGTATTATTGCACACATTAGTATGATAGACAATCTTTTCCTGGTGCATATTTCAGAATCGATGAGGCAGGTGCCAGTGTTGGTACTAGGCCTGATACCGCTGCTGTTTGAGGCTTTTCAAGGTGACACTGTGACCCACTGCACTCAGCAGTCTTTGCACATCAACATGCTGTCTGCCAAACTGAGCTCTGCATAAGCAAAACCCTCAGTCATCATGGTCACTGCACCGTGCACTAATCACTGTCACAATTCAGGATGAAGGGTTTTATGTCTTCAATGTCATATAATAATTTAATTTGGGAAGCAAAGAGCTTGCAAGCTATAGTAGTCACAGTTCCTTCTTCTCTGAAGGGTGTGTGGAATTATAGTCAAACTCTTGTCAAGACATGTACCACACAGAACATACAAAAAATTACCAATATAACTGAGTATCTAAATTAGTGGTGTAACAGATCATAAAGCTCATGGCTTGGATTGGATCATGGATTGGAGTCACGGATCATTTTTCAGATGAAAAAAAAGAAGTGAGCCAAATGCTTTCCATGTATTATTTATTAAAGAACGTAACGACTTTTCAAATTATGCGGTTTTCTAATCGCTCTTATTTTCCTAATGTCTGCACACTGTTACAGTTTTGTCCACCAACCTTTATCTGTCAAGATATTTAATGGGGAAGCCAAAATGCTTCCATTTAAATGATTTAAATGATGCGAGTGGCCTCCAAAGCTCTTTTATTCCTCCGCTAGCCATCAAGCATCTGCCTTGTATTTTTTTTTGCTGCATCAAGATTTAGGGAATTGTTATTTAGTAGTAACAGTAAGTTACCAGTAAGTTAAGTAGCTAACAGTCATGCAGTAAAGCTGTATGTCATACTATGATGGTTAAACTTTAATCCGTGCTGAACCATTGATCATGGATCAACTGCAATCTGTTACACCACTAATCTAAATATATATATCTTATGTCCTGAACGTGTAACATTCATCTAGACAACAGAGCGCTTTGGTTGTACATTTTTATCTCCTAACAAAAATGTATAGGTACCAGTATAATAGTATAATGAGTGTTTTTCCTAATTTGGCTACTGGACTGAATGTTCGATTACACTTGAGAACACACAGACAGGCATTTACAATGAACAATGCTTTGGAAACTCACAGAGAACACGCTAAACTTGCCTTTCAGTTACTCCTAAAAAGCATATCACTCCTCAGCTAAGTACAGTGTCTGGCATGGTGCCTCCTCCATCAGACTGCAGTACATTTTAATTGCATCAGGCAGAGCAGGAATGCAGCTTGAAATCTAGACTTACATCTTGACGGCACAATGGGAATCCTTTTTTATTATTTCTTTTTTTTTTCTTTCTTGGAAACAGTTCAAAGAATATAATACTCACAGTCAGAACAGAATTAAAGACTTCAATATTCTTTTTATTCTTTTTTTTAACTCTTGTCTGAACTGTAGAACCTGACCTTGTAGATCCTGACCTT
The DNA here is from genome assembly GCA_036024295.1 of Nannoperca obscura. Classification (NCBI taxonomy): domain Eukaryota; kingdom Metazoa; phylum Chordata; class Actinopteri; order Centrarchiformes; family Percichthyidae; genus Nannoperca; species Nannoperca obscura. The sequence continues at coordinate 73,244 of JAVQJL010015519.1, forward strand.
GTTGTAGTGTAAATGGTATTAGTTTGTAGGTGTGGCTTGCAGCTAATTTTTGCGTATGAGATCAGGGGGAGCTGCCGAGTACTGACCACCACCTGGTGCTTTCCATCAGCTGAGCCCCAAGAGACATGATAACTCCAGTCATATTAGACCACACTGACTCACAAACTGTCACCTAAATCTGCCATAAAACTAACTCGATCTGATCTGTTCGATCCAAATAAGATTTTTATAGCATGAAAGATAATTAGAAATCATGTGTTTTTAATTCATAAAACTGTAGACAAATATACACATACAACTGTATAATGAATCTATAAAGCGATATAATTTCAGAGTAGAAGAGATAACATTTCGAAAATGTTGAGAATTACTCTGGAGAGTTATTAGCTTTAGTTTAAATAAAACATACATAAATATGTTTTTTTTGTTTCATATACTAAAAACGCAGTAAGTAAACTACTGCATTTTGTTCAATGCACTGTGACAATGAAGTGCCTAGTCATGTTGCCTACAGTATGAGTCAGACTATTTGACTGCAGTCATGCGAGCTGATAATGTGCTCAGGACCACTGCATTACTCTATAGGAACCCAGCACAAGCCCACAGTGAAGATAAGACAAGATAGATACGTTGATAGATAGATAGATATGACCATCACCATGCTCAAATCAGTTATAAGATCAATAACAAAACTAAAAGGATTTAATTAATTGTTCACAGCAACACCAAATTAAACCTGTGAGAGAAACTTGGCTCACACCATCTCAAGAATGAAGGCACTGTTGGTTAGTTTTACTTAGTATCACATAATTTGTCCTGCAGCTATGGCACGGGGTCAGTTAAACTGATCTGTTTCCTGCTGCTGGCAATTATCTACCATCAGACAAAGACAACCTTAGTTATTCATTTTGTATTTCCCCAGTGTTTAGTCAGAAGAATATATTTACAATACACAAATGAAACAAAATAATAAACTTACTGTAATTTCTTGCCACAGAGAATGAGAACAATGTAAACCATTTACCCAATACTGATCGGGATAGAATCCCAACTTAGATTTCTGTGTTTTGTCTTTGGTTTTGACCAAAAAGAAACGCTACGTTTCTATTTTTTCTTTGATCTACCATCACGTATCCTAATTTTTTGGTTACTGAATAATGTTTAGCAAAGCCATCCAGTACATAGGGAAACAATGAACAAGCAACATCAAAATGAAAAACATTAGCCCCACACACACAGTGTATGATGAATGAACAGAAATGTGTTGTAATCAATAACTAATTAACTAACTAATAACCATTTTGCTTTATAATTTTGATCCGTTTTGTTGTGACAAATTGGCTATGCCATTCTCACCTGGAAAAATGACCAACTGCACATTTTGCTATGTGTTAGTTAGTTAGCTGCTGTTATAACAAAACAAAAAACATACCACTCTCCCATTGTGAGTCAGCCGTTGCTCTTTGACGGGCAGGTTTGTCTCCTCATAGAGTAACTGTTTGACATCTTGAACAGATGTGAAGGGAGAGACCTGGTACGACCTCAGGCCAATGTACTCATGACGAACTGTCACCCATGGCAACCTAAAAAATAGAGACACAGCTTTTGTTTGAGGTTCAGATGAAGTCTTTGTGTATAATGAAAATTGTGCAGGATGTGAGTAAAACTTTTGAATTAGTAACAAAATCATTATGATGAACATTCTTATTATTATTTTCTATTGCATTTTTGCTTTTATTGAATAGTAATTGTCAAAACACAGGAAAGTATGTTTGCAACAGTGTGTTTTAACCACTAGGCTACCAGGATGCCCTAATGATTGAACATTTGTTTATATAATGTTCACAATTCCGCAGATGGAGTCATCTGTGCATGTAAAATATGAAACTTTTTTTTACTATATGGATTTATAACTCATTTGAATTGTATTTGATTTTATCTGTATTAGGCGCTCTCCATTGCGCATGTATTCACAAGAATACATAGTCACTGTAGAGACTTTGATCGGGAGTATAGAGGACATGAGAGCCTTGCATACAGTCATTATTGATCAATGTTCAGGTTAGGAAGAAACATGAGAATGGACACCGCCAGTTCCATCTGTTAGTGGTCCATTAGTGCCACTTAGACATCTGTATTAGGCTATAGATGTTGATTTTGAGAACATGAATGCAGCAGGATAAAATGCTATCCTTAAAAAGTATAAGCTTTAAAAATGTCGATTGATTCCCTCCTGCCATCTCAGACGATTCGTTGCTGGTCAGCTCTGCCTCCATGACCATTCAGCTGGAACTGGAGTGGGTGTGGCAGCCAGCACCATGGTTGTGAAAAGCTCCTCAGCACACACTAAACGATACTGGTCCAGTGGTAGCAATTACTAGGTTATGGTTTAGATGCATATAGTGGAGTGTTGCAAAAAATGTATCATCATATCAACATGCTGGTAAGGTTAATGTTTCCAGGAATATTTTGCAGTACACATTAAACTTACCACGGGTCTGGACAGTTGGCCATCTCGTTGCTGTTATGTGTCCCAGGACATGCACATTCATTGGACTATCTTCTGCACTGAGCGCAGCAATACTCCACCCGGAAAACGGCTGTCGCAAAACAACAAAACCGTTATTGACCTCAAAACACCGGCCTGTTTTGCAGAGCTGTGTGATAATAAATATATCAACACTCGTTTGGTGATGTATACGGTATAAGAAGACACATAATGTCAAAATGTTGTTGTGACTGTGGTTAAGAGGCTTTCTTTTAACCGTGTATCGCCGGTGCCGGGTGATTTGTTTAGCCTCTTTAGGCTCGTTATCCCGCTATCCCCAACAAACCCCACTCACTTGAATCTGTCCAGCGAGCGCCGCTAACGGTCTTCTCCAAAAGCTGATACATTTCACGACAGGTTGTGTTCCTGGAAACAATGACAACAACAATAGCAAGTGACATCGTTATCCACCTCCATCAACATACTGACTCCTTCAAAGGCGATGTTCTAATAATAATGAATTACACCGCGTGAGAGAGCAAAAACTGCGGAGACGAAGCGAGAGATTTGCCTCCACGTTACTTCCGTGTCGTCTTAAATCCCACCAGGCAGATTCAACGGTCTCAACTACCTCTTGCCTTTTCGCTGGGAGTCCGCAAACGTGTATAACAAAAAACTATTCAATATATATTTTCTTCGAGAGGCTTATTTCGTATTTCAGATATCTCAGCTACTTCTGTAACACTAAAACAGACTGGTGAGGAACGTTATCTTGTGTTGCGCGTGCGCTGTAGCTTACTTATGGTATACTGATTCACGATTCTGTTAGTATTGTGATTCTACTAGTATTACCTGTTGCATACTTTAGCCAGCTAACTACATTTTAATACTGTACAATTGTACATTAGACTGTACACTAACTAGGCTATACATGATCTCTAGTTCAGTTAAAGTCACAGTTTGCAGAGACTAGGAAGAATAAAGAAGCTCTCACTCTGTGCTAATCTACTAGCCCTGTGTTCCGCAAGTAAAACTATTGATATTTTGCAGTGACGATGGTAAATGAGTGAGTGGCAGTTTGGAGTGCTTCCAAGGCTTCCATGGACTTGAAACTATTAGTTCCAGCTAAGAGCATCTATGCTGAAAATGTCAGGTTGATTGACAGAATTTAAAGAGGTAATAATATATTTTTTGGGTCACTTGAGGGCAGAAGAACCCCAGGCTTAAAAATACTGTCAAATATATAATTACTCACAAATGTTGATATGGTTAACATGTAACAGACAGGCAGATGCCTTATCAGACACAGAATGGCATTAGCATCAGTTTGGAGTTGTTTTCCTATAGCCACATGATGAATGGAACTCCAATATTCACTACTACTACTACCTACTGAAAAAAGGCTAATTCAGAAGGATCAGCCTTCACATGCTGCAAGAAATAGCAACACCACCTAATATGCTGTTGATCTAAAAAGACATAAGACACCATAATGTTAGTCTACATCCTGGCTCTCTGTGGTGGCACTGCAGGTGACAGGTGGGATAGTGACCTGCTTGCAGCTGCATTACTTTGATTAGCCTGAGTGGCTTATGCTGCTGAATTCTGGGACTTGTAGTCGGGACACCAAAAGGATCCGACGCCAGCTCACTGCAGTCCAAGATGCGCACATCAACTTTGTAGACGAGAATCAGTGGCCGAATCAGAGGTACGGGCCTATTCCCATGAAGATGATCCGCCACATTTAAGGCCCAGCGTCTATCAGATTAGACCCCTTTGCACTGCATTAAACAATACATTAAGGCATTATATTAATTTCCATTTGGGTTGGTTTAAATGCTGACTATCCAGATGCTGTTCTGACAAAAGATCATGCAAAATAACCAAACCAGCAGGATTACGTAGAAAAGTGACATCGTTACCTCAATGTCAAGGACTCCCAGCACCTTAAAATATAAACTGCTCTCAGTGGCTTCATGTTGGGGTTCCCAAAGACGCACTCAATCTACTGAACACCGTCTTTGCTTAAATAAAACTACATAGCAGCAACTCTTATTGTACTGTTCCGAACACAGTACAATACGAGGATCCTATATCATTTGGAAAAATACGTCAAACTTACCAGAGAACTGCGTTTTCAGCCGCCCAAGGATATATGAGACATTTCCCCATGAGCCTGATTTAAATCCAACAAAGAAAAGTATGCATTGTGATCTTAAAATATCCTTATAGCTAACATGTATTTCCTAGTTCCCTTTCGCCTCAGTAGCTTACATCTTAATGCCGCATTGGAGAGAGAGAGAGAGGGGGGGGGGGGGGGGGGAGATACTTACACCAGGAGACCAGCATTCTGGCAGCAGCATCAGTGCATCATCTCTGTCCTCTGCACCGCAGCAGAGCCCACAAGTTCATTTAAATGACTGCATACATAGCTTGGTACCATAAATAGCTTGGTACCCGACTTGAACACTTCGGAGATGGCAGTCTGAATGGAATTATGACTTAAGATGAAATATCAGTCAACAGTCGTGAACACCTCTGGACAGTACTGCAGGTTTTAACTCTGAGGTCTCTTAAAGCGACAGCAGCTCCGATGGAACGCAACACACCAGAACATATGGGATGGGCGAACAGAACAGAATAGAATAAGAGTCTACTTGCCACACAACAGTATAGGTGTGAAGTATATGCAAAAATATGATACTAAATACTTTAGATTAAATATATATTATATAAAAATATAAATTAGAATACAGTATAATCGAGTAGATTACTAGAATGATTTGAAATAGGAAGTAGCCTAATCATACAAAGAATGTGCAGTCTACAAATTGAATGTAATATAATAGAACAGAGATATAGAATGTACAGTAGCTATATGAATAGAGCATTATAGAATAGAGACATGACAATAAACTTTAATATAGGCACCGCTGGGTAACTATGGGACAGAACAGTGCTACGTTGGTTTGAGCCAAGTGCTGGGTTGTACCATTTAATGTTGGGTTGTTCATCTGACCCAACCTAGTGAGTGAAATTAACTCTATTGCTGGGTTAAATATTACCCATGCACTGTATTTCCTGTCTCATTGTCTTACTACTTCTATATGAAATATAGGTATATTATATAGTAATTATTATTGTTGTGTAACTTATAATCATTTCCCATAATCATACAAACACTATACAAAAAGAGATCAATGTGAATATGCATTTAATGATATGTTACATCTTTGACAAAACAAGTTACAATTCAAGATCTTCATTGTAAAAAAACCATATCCGTAAAACTTTTCCCCCAAACTACAGAACAGGTTTTTAGAGCCCAAAAGCATATGATGTACATTACATTACATTACATTAGTTTTTCAAATCATTACTAAACAATGCAAATGTGCCACTCTACACACACGCCTGACACACTAGTTAATGACAAAACCGCTGCATAGACGCTTTATAGCAGTAAACACACACAACACTGACATTTCAGCAGCAATAAAGATCAGGTAAGAAACCATGACACCAACATCCCAGTAGATGGCGACAACAGCAAAGCTTGCGTCTCCTGCTGCATGAGGGAGACGCTTTGATTGAAGTACAACACACCCAGCTATGATTCATGACACAGTGACATGCAGGTCAACACAGTAGAAAATAATACATACAATATGAGCAACAGGTGAAATGATCATATGTTATTGTGACTGCTACAGTGAGAAACTACTGTTTTATGATTTCATTAAAAAAGAACAAAACTCATAAAGGCGATAAAAGAATTACACCAGACTTTTAATTCAGACTTGTTAAGTAATAATAATAATAATAACAACAGATTTGTTGCATGCAGCATTAGAGACATGAAGCAACTGCAATTTTAATATTCAACAATAGGCAAGTAAGTGACAGCTAATTACATTTGCAAAGTAGACACTGATTTCCTGGAATTGGTACACAACATGTCCAGACATGTACAGTAATTGGCCACTTTTGCTATAGATCTGAACTTTTGTCCTCTGTGTCTTTGCCTTGGTTCAGACACACACCAGTGTGCACACAGGACTTTTTTTTTTGCCAGAGGTGGATATGATAATGTACATTTTGTGTCAACATGGCCTTTGTCAAATCAGTTCACAAATTAGCTGTCATGACAACAAACATTTAAGGAAAAGTTAATATTAGTATTTGTCTGAAAAATATATTTGAATAGACTCCATTAACAATATAATAACCATAGTATTTTATTATACATGTAGATTTAAAAGACCAAGACCAATTAGCAAAAAGTACATTTTTACTTGATTCTTTATTATTATTTTACTCAGTGGGATTCTATTTGTTTCCAATGCTGTGTTTTGTTTGAAAAAGAAAAGGAAAGTTGCATTAAACAAAAGACCCAATCTATACACTGAATGATTTGTAAACATGAATGAAGTATCTATTTCCCAGCCAACCCCCACCATGCAGACACAATCAGCAGCTTGACATTGAACCCTGCTCTTCCCCAGCAGATGGGTTAACAAGCCAGCTGAGGTTCAGCCAATCATGGAGCAGCACACTGACATCATGACATCTGCAACATATAGAGATGAAAGCTTCTTTAAATATTTTAATGTCGACAACCTCCAAATAGACAGGCAGGTTAGACTACTAACCAGCATCACATGTAAATGGTTATAAAAACAAAACATGAACAGACGCTCCATAACTCTTGAACAGAGATCTGTATAGTCTGATATTGAGTTAACTTCCATTAAGGTAAATATGAAATTAAACTAGTAAGTGGGGACGACCAAAGGGACACTCTGAAGGACCATTAGAGGTCCCGGGACCACAGTTTGGGAGCCGCTTGGCTGGTGTTCAAACTTCAGAACACAGACTGCAATGAAACAGCAAACCCATCAAATAAACCACACACACACACACACACACACACACGGGAGAGAGAGAGAGAGAGAGAGAGAGAGAGAGAGAGACTTTCAAAGCGAAGCAACTAGTCGTCCTCTTCTGTGACATTTGTTAAACCAACATACTATACTGCAGCAGGCACTCTCATAAGAACCCAGCAGAATGGAAACGCTCTTATTGATCACACTGTGAATACTTTGCTGGGCTCTCTGTGGGACCGGGTCTTTGATGTCTGCAGGCTGATCACAGATCAGATACACGCGCTTCAGATCCATAAAGCGCCCCCCCCCCCCTCACTCCCTCCCTCCGCCTTTGATCTGTCCTGGATCTGCTGCCGCTGTGTGTTGTGCCGGGCTGGGGTGAGACGTGGTGAGCAGACCGGTGCGGGAAACACACCACCACACCTCTCACCGGTCTGCTTTCGGCTTTTAACAGCCAATACTTTGATCATCAGGCTCCCTTTTAGCAGGTAAGACGAGTTTTATTTTTTTATTTAGTTTTTGTCACCTAATGTGCTCACGACAAACGATATGGTACACGCCTTTGGTCAATTTCAGAATAGAAGGCATAACAACAAAATCTAGTCCCTGCATTTATACGTATGATATAGTTTTATTATAGCGACACCAGAACATGAACCAACGAGAATGTCGCTTTAAAGTCACGAGCGTGTTGGTGGCCAGAGTCGTTTTACACGTAGGCTACTGTAGGGATATTTTATTGGCTTTGACTTAGGCATGTTGGTTACATGGTGACACTATTATGGGATTTTGAGAGATTTTTGTTATGTAATGGTTCTATGAGAAGTGTCCTCGTGTAAAGCTATGGAAGCTGTCTTAGAGTCGAGCTGAAGGCTGGACTGTCGCAGCTTAAATCAAGCAGCGTCAATTAAATGCAACAGTTAGCACGTGCGTTTTGTTATTTTTTAACTAACGCTTTACACCCTATACATGCTTTGCTTTTAAAAACATTTATAATGTGTTAAAACACATCAGAACTCGCCTGTATGGGTGGTAATAATCTAAATAAAACGTTATTGTTTTACATCAGAAACCAAATGTCTTACTTCTTGATGAATTATTAAGTGTGTATTACAGAGAGGAAACAACATGATAACAGACTTAAGCTAAGTTTTCTGTCATGTCCTTTCTTTCAGCTACGGTCAACGAGTTTCTCATCAAAATGGTTTGGATGCTTCAACACACCTTCTCACTTTTAATTGTGCACATCATATGTTCAACCCTGGTAAGAATTTCATTGTTTTTTATTTTATTTGCCCACAGTATCTTATTAACCCCAAATCCTATATTGATTCCATGTATAGCTTGCCTGTGGACGTCTTGTAAACATTTACAGAGTGAATGAGTACATTACATCGGCTCCATTTCATTTCATTCTATTGTACTCTTGTTTTATTTGAGTGTGAAAGATCATTTTTGACCTAGAAAATCCTAACTCAAACTCCACTTACTAGCTTTTTCAGAAGCTTTCAACACATTTCAACTGCGGAAATCACTTCTTGTGGTGTGAACTGCACAGATTACGCACTGCACACATGAACGGGAACTGCACTGCATGCTAGTGTTAAACAGGCATCTGCTCACATACTGTGGGATCTGTAAAATCCTTGCTGGCAATACTGTGACAATGCTGGGTATCATTTTACCTTTATCCATTGCACCCGTCCTGATTGTATTTGCTATCTCTGTTCTAGTGTCTGGATTTGGTGATCCCTGTATTGTTGCTTTTGACTTCGATTTGGCCGCTGGAACTATGCAGTTTTCCCACAGGGCTCATTAAAGTTTCATCTTATCTCATCCCAACAGTATCAGACTTGTTTTCAAGAAGAGTCCAAGGCGGGGGTTGATCCCCTTAAACTATTATGAGAGAGATTATGATGCATAGCTCGGGATTCAGTGTGCTGGATGAAAGTGGTGATGAAATGCAGGAATCTCTAACTTTCACCGAATGACTGTCCCTCTCAGATTCCTGTGAGGGCCGAGGAGGAGACCAGAGAATGCAGAGAACAGGAGTACAAGGATCGGTTTGGGAACTGTAAACCCTGCAAGCAGTGTGATGCAGGACAGGAGCTGTCAAAGGTTGGAACAAAACAAAAGTTTTGGAGTTGTCGTGTTTTTTATTATTACCATACCCAAATTAAGATTTAATAGAGAAGGTCTGTCTGAAGTACTGTGTTTGCTCACACACATTTTCCATGGAGCCACTAAAAGGAAAAAGTATTGCAGTTTGTTTATTTAGGAAAAGGAAAGTGTAGTAACACGAGCGATTCATAGCAGATCAGTTAAATCAACTTCCTTAAAATGGAAGAAAAGTTAGATGGATTATTCTTGTGGTGAAAAAGAAATCTTCCCTGAATTGTTGAAAAGAATGGACATCACTGTTTAGAAAAGTGTATCTTATCCAGGGAACCAACATTATTTATTACTTCCTCTCTTTCATGCCGAGAACAGCCAAGCCGTTATTAGCTTTTGTAGAACACCGACCCTTCTTTAATCAGTCACACCCATACATTTGACCTTCTGCAGCTCAATGGCTGCCATTGTTTTTCCCCATTGCACCCTGTCCAACTTATTGTCTTCACTGTTTGAAGCAAGCCATGCCTAAGCTTGCTGCTCTCTCAACTGGGAATACATTTTTTCCACCACCTTAGCCACAGCTTTTTGTGTGCTTTGTACAAACAGGCCTCTATAGTGTTAGAAAAGGCTTTCCTCTCTGGCAGCAGATATGCACCTACTTTTGCAAGTGTAGGCAGTGATGTAAAGGTGAGGGAAGTATAATCACGGAATCAGTTTGTGGCAAACAAACATGTTAAGAAACCTTTTAACTTGTTTCGTTTCATTCAATAGTAAATAATGGTACACTGGAAAGGTATTTTATATATTATTACATAAAATAATTAGAAAATTCTACCTGCACAGATTATCTGGTTTTCATAGTTAAAAAGGTTTATACAAGGCAGGTTGTGCAGTAGAGTAAAAAAAAGATGTGATTGTCTACAATTCCAACTGCACACAAGTTGAATTGGAGGTAAGTACAATTCTTTTTTGTCTTTGTTTAAAAGTATAAAGGGACAATCCAAAACATTTGACTGGAATCTGTTGGATTGGAATTTGTGATTGACAGGCCTTTCATTACCTATATTGACAATGGTCGACTAAAATAGGAACACCTGATAGTATAATGCAGTACAGTTCAACAGCCCCCAAAACACCATGAAGTTGAATCCAAAAATCTTTAACAAATCAGTTTAAACAAAAACGGAATATTATAACATGACTGTAGATTTATTGCAGGACTGATGTATTTGACTAGCTAGGTGTACTTTATAAACTAAGGCTTGTTATCTATATAGTCAGAAGATACTGATGGGCCTAAGAAAAGCAGATAGGACTCAGTTGTTGGATAAAAGGCTTTTTGTTTATTTATATATAAAGGTAGATGTTTACATCATATAAAATAATGGCAGCCATAAGTAAAGACTATTCTGCAAATAAAAAGGCTTGTAAACTGACTTTAGGTGGGTTTACACTCCACCACATCTTTGAGTACTGGTGGAAAAAAAACTCTATCACCCTTGACATCTGTTGCACACATGCATTTAAGCCCAGTTGCCTTTAATCTCAGTGCACACAGACATGCACTCTGTGGTCGGTAATACGCTTCAGTAGTCCTCGTGTTCCTCTGCCAGCTCAACAGCCATGAATGCTGCTAGCCACCCTGGGGTCCTGGTTAATAATTGGCTGCCTCATTCTTTCTCCGAAGGTAGCGGGATGTCGGCTCACAGTGGAGACCTAGGCCTGCACTCAGAGAAAGTTTCCCAGAGACACCATTTCTGATCTGAGCTCTGCGTAACCAAGACAATCTGTCCATATTCTGAAAGGCAGGGCTGACTGTTGGGAGGGAAGCAGACTGTTGGAGTCACTCTGTGCAGCTGCCATAGAGATCCCAGAGGAATGTGCCCCAGTTTGCTCTGGAAGTTTGCCTCTGGACGCTGCTCTGAGGCGGGCTGACAAACATCAATTAGCCCCTTCACGCTAACTGTAGCTAAAAGAACCACCCACACAGAGGGAACCTCCATTAAAATCAGATATTCTTTTTCAGATATATTTCTTTCTAGGTTTCATTCATTGCAAGTTACTAGGTCTCTTGTGTTGTGTCATGCATGAAGGAGAAGGGGTGAATTGCTTTCCAGTGCATGCTGGAAAACTGCCAGTGGCAAAAAAAAACAAAAAAAAGCAGGAACACAACTTTGATGTGTCAACATTTTGTAGTATGTAGCAAGTGTGTAACATTTCCTTCAGCCACGCTCCCAGGGCAAATGACTTCTGAATGGTCCTGGCTAAAGAGAGACACAGAGTTACACAGAGTGCATATTTAGCAGAAGGGTCAAAACCACAGTGGCCAGACTTGTGTCTAAAGAAGTCAGGCAGTTAAAAAAGTTTAAAAAAATGTAATAGAGAATGGGAAACACAAGGAGTAAAAGAACACTGCTTTAACTAACATGCATTGTTTTCAGCATTGTTTCATTACCGGATCAGATGACTGGCTGCCCCCCTTGTGATTCCCTGCTAATCTCAGAAATATCTTTGCGTCTGAACATGCTCCAGGTCCCAGCCAGCGCTCCCCTCTCTCGCCGCTCCTCTCCCTTCCACACTGCTGTTATGCTTGGCAGTCTCACCCAAACTAGATCAGGAGATTGGACAGGGAAATGGGATGTTAGGCATCTGCTTTTGTTGGACGGCTTTAACGTAGAATCACCTTAAAGTACAACATGGAAGTTTTCTCCCGAAATGCTTTGTATTACCTCATCGATTTCAATAGTACACACATAATCTAAGGTCAGAAGTTGCACCTGCAGAGCAACAGATGTAGATGTATGGCATCTGGCAGATGTATGAGAGTTAATTTGCCTCTTTTTTGTTTGTGTTTTGTGTTATTTTTGTTATAATTGTATCCTCTACACAGCCTGATAATATACTAATATACTACTAATATACTAATTTCAGACTGAAAATGTATTCTTTTATTGATATCAGTGGCTGTTTAATGACAATTACGTGTTGGAAAAGGCTTATACATTGTGTACTCACCTATTCATATAATAATAACTTCCAACATCACAGATTACCACAGAGAATACTCTTTTTTTCAGCTGCTAAACTAGTCTCATTGAGGGCAGGGTGTCGGCTCTGTTGAGTTTTGTTAGCAGGGATAAAAGCAGAAAGAGATCACTCCTTGATGATCTCCGCGGTCTGGATCAGAGGGGCAGAAGTTGGCTCCATTGTCCTTTGTTTCAGTGCTCTGATCTGCTCGGGTCTACGTGGCATCAGCCCCCGTCATGCCATGGGGTGCCCCACAGGCAGAGCTTGTGCCAGTGCTGGGCCTAGTGGGGATGAATCGTCCCTGGGCCCCTTCCTTCATATGGAATTGGGTCACAGAACCACTGTGAGGTATCCTGCCGTGACAGCGCTTTCTTAAGGACCAGTTTTAGGGTTCAGTGCCGTGGTAGTTTTTCAGCCTCCCCAGTCTCAGTCTGAGCTCCATTCATCTCAGAGAGGCAAGATCTTGGCTTGCAACAGTGGGCGGCCAAGTCTCCTTATTCCGCCTTTCCCCTCTTTATCACTCATCAGCCACCCCCTCTCTGTTTCTCACTCTTTCTCTCTTCCCCCCCCTCCCTCCACTGTTCCCTGCCCTGCCCTGCTGGAGAGCAAGGCCTTATATGGACAGTTCATAACAACAGCTGCAATAGTCCAGCCATAGCTGGTCCACCTTAGGCAGGGCCTGGCCCAAGAGTTCAATGTGTTTGGCTGGAAGAACTGAAATCCTCATCTTCTGTCATGACGGTCTGGTGCCATCACGGTGCCTCCTTTTTTATTTTCGCCACCCTGCTTCCCTAAACCCAACCCCCATATCAGACTCTTGTGCCCACATTCCTGCAGGACTGCATGCCCAGGCAGTGAAATGGGACACGAGCGAAGAGAGAAGAGAAGAGAGAAGTCCTGTTTGAAGCTGGCCTTCACTTTAATGATATATGAGCACCCTCAACCCCCCTGTCTATCCTCCTGGTTTTGGGTTGCTGTGCGGCAACACTGGACAACAGGAGGGCAGCTGCTATGGAGCTGATAATGAATGATCAATATATGATGTAATCCCTGCAGAGTCTTTTCACTCAGTGTGGTGTACAGTAATATCAGCTATCATGTAAATGTCAGTTTGTCATGGAGGTCACCAGCCGTTCAACATCCTTTTTAGGGATGTGACAGTTAGGAAAGGGACATAATGTATTATATTTGTTGTTAAGTCAATTTTGAGATTGGGTTCCTCTCACCAAAAAATTTTCATTTTGCTTCTAAACTAAGCCAGACTTCTGCGTTTCTATATTGCTAGGTGCTGTATTGAACCGGGAAACAATATTAAATCTGAAAAAAGTGAATCAGAATATATAACTCCTTCTACCAAGATACACGTTTTAACTTCTGTCTATGTTTTTTAATCACAGATAAAAGGTGTCTTTTTATATATCACGTTCTCCTCAGGTGTCAAATCCTTAAAAGGTGGTATTAGATCAGTCACACGGTAGTAGGAAGCTGGGCTTTTTAAGCAGACTTTCAATTGTTGAACACAAAAAGAGTATTCATCTTATTTTCTCCATATACCTCTCTGTAATCCTTGCCCCCTTCCTGAAGCGTTTCCTTTGCTTGCTGGCCTCTCAATCAACGGGACACTCACTGAGTCTGCTTGGAGAGGGAGTCACACAAAAATGCAGCAATAAACTTGCAATAATACAACAGTGGGTGTCCCCTAAGGCCTTTATTATTCAAATGCCTGGCCTTTCTGGGTCTTGCAGCGGAAGGCTGCTCATTCATACTGAGAGAGTCAGGGAGATTATTGCCAGTGTAAGATGGACTCCCAAAAGAGACAGCCCATTGTCCTCTTCTGATCCCGCGAGCCAAGATCATTCTTTAATTCCAGACCCCTGGTAGTCCACATTCAAGCCCTCTTTTCACCAGCTGCACATGTCCCCAATACTGACCCCACCTCTTACCCGGTGTATTTCTCCCGTTAATCCCCCCAGGAATGTGGCTTTGGTTATGGAGAGGATGCCCGGTGCGTGCCTTGCCGGAGCAGCCGCTTCAAAGAGGACCGGAGCCTGCAGAAGTGCAAGCCCTGCCTGGACTGTGGACTCATCAACCGCTTCCAGAAGGGCAACTGTTCCACCACCAGCAACGCTGTGTGTGGCGACTGTCTGCCAGGGTGAGCCGATATTATTGCAAAAAAAAAAATTTTTCTTCACAATAATAGTCTGACAAAGATGAGAAACACGTTACAACACACCTGTATCTTTAATATGTGACACTATAAACTGAGTTTGTGCGTGTTTGCTGCTCCTATTTTCACGACGGCTTTGAAGGTTAAAACATGTAATTTTGTGTCTTGAACAGATATTACAGGAAGACAAAATTAAGTGGTTTCCAAGACATGGAGTGTATACCCTGTGGGGACCCTCCGCCTCCTTATGAGCCTCACTGTAAGCACCTTTCCTTTCTTTTACCTCTTCTAACAGTTGGCCTAACATCAGTCGGACATTTTGTTCTATGTTCCCATGAATACACGCTATTCATCCCAGCCCACAATAGGTGATGTTTTAAGATGAAACAACGGGGATACAATAGTCTAAAAGCAAACACCACCAGCTACTATTGAACTCCTAGCCAAATGCTACTAGAACCAAAACTCAGGCTGCAGTGCCACTATAAAGCCTGTACACACACACACACACACACACAACATGCCAGCACAAGGTCTTTGGAGTAACCAGAACTACAGCCTTTAAAGGGTGGAGCGAGCCATCGTTCATTCACTAAGTCTCCCTGAGCCGAGCAGCTATGCTATATGTGCAAATAAACGCTTGGATTTACAAGCTGAGCAGTTGAAAAGCTGAAATGGATACCACTAACATAATACTAGATTTGCCAACACCGGATTATATTAGCTCAGAACATGTCACTCATTTTGAGCACTCAATTTAGATTAAATGAGCAAACTTCCTTGAACAAAACCTCTATTGATATTTCTAGACAAAACGCGTCTCCATAGCATTTAAAAAAACGTCTGCGCTGTTCTACATTGTTTTGTTTCAGCACCATAGTAAACACGACAGGGAGCGCACTGGTTCAAGCAGAACAGTTTATTACCTTTTGTACAGATCCATTATGCAAAACAGAGACAGGAGGCGCGTTACAATACATTCACAAACATTCCAGTAGGCTACAGATTCAATTAACGTCTGTCTTCCGGCTGTTATAAGTAGTTAAGTACAACCATATGATTTCAGATCTCCACATAAAACCA
Source organism: Nannoperca obscura (assembly GCA_036024295.1). Lineage (NCBI taxonomy): Eukaryota > Metazoa > Chordata > Actinopteri > Centrarchiformes > Percichthyidae > Nannoperca > Nannoperca obscura. The sequence continues at coordinate 89,010 of JAVQJL010015519.1, forward strand.
ACAGGCGAGTGAACTTCGTAATTCAGTGTGACTTCCTGATGGCAGAGGAGGCTGCAGCTGTTTCGGAGGAGGCTTTTGGCAGCATGAGCATCAGAGCCATCCCAGCCAGGGTTATCACCCCCGTGTTAAATAAAGGGAAAAAAACTTTGCTCAAAAGCCCCAAATGTAAAGAATCATGATGACATCAGACCATCCACTGTTTGGTTTTTAACTTAGTGTCTTTTTCAGTCTAGATTAAAAAAAAAATATTATTTGTGTAATGAACGCATTGGGACAACTGGCCTCCCTCTGTCTGCTCATTTGTCCATCTGTGCAGCTTCCCGTTTTGATAGTGGAGGAGGCCTGCGAAACAAAATGGCCATTGTGTCTGAGAACATAGCTGGTAGTTGGCTCCTACAGGGACCCTCAGTGGAGCATTTCCAAATGTTTGAAAGTCTTGCTCCCTCCCTCCAGTGTTATCTTGAGGAGGGTGGTGAAAACTTAAAGGGCAGATCATTCTAATAGGCCACACTGGCCCGGGGCAACATTGCAGCTGTGCAGGGGAGGCAGTCGCCGTCTGGGGTGGACTGTAAATCTTAAACCACCCCTCCTTTCTTCTCCTCCCTTTCCCCCAGTGGCTTTTTGGAGCCGAGTAAAAACGAGATTGTGTTTTATGGATTCCTTCAGCCTCTTTAACGTGTTTCATCTGCTGGGGTTTTTCACTGTCATGGTAGATTTTGGAGAGCTGACTAGACCATGCTAACAAACACTGACAGATACATGCACACAATAGAATCCTACTTGCTCTTTGTAGCTTATCCTTCTATTGCTATTATTAGTATTTCCAACCGGATTTACACAAAAGTGAGATGGGAATTTTATCTTTCTTTGTTCAGTGCAAAGAGAAACAATGTTGTGGGTTTGAAATGCAGCCATAAAACATCAGTTATCTTTGATATCTTAAGCAGGATATCCCATCTTTCTCAGGATTCTGCAGAGCAGTAGCCACTGCTAGTTGCCACACATTTTTACATGCTACTGTAAGTATTTTTTTAAATACAACAGAGCTCGGGATGAGGATTACCCAAAGGAAACATGATCCAACAAACCACAGTTCTTGTTGATAACCTCAACGCTTCATCTTGTAACATGAAGAAAGCATAATCTGTATTCGCTCACTGACTTCAAAGGTTCATGCAATCAGTTCTCACCACAGATGGCACAGAACATACCAGGCTGGCAAGGTACGGAAAACATTCCTAACTACAACTGCCTGCCAGCAATTCAAACCAGAGCCTTTTATTCAAAAGCCTCTCCGATGTCAGCAGCTGGAATGACGATCTCTGCTGGTTGCACATCAGCTTACTCTCACTTTTGTCTCAGTCAAGTTATCGTGCAATTATAAAACCACAACCTCACAGCAAGAACAATGTTTGAGGTTGCCACATTACAAGAAGTGATGATTTTAAATGTTTTACCACAAACACGGCACTTTGGGTGTTACACGTATGGATGTTATAAATCTTTCCAGCAGACCTATCCAGTTTCATTTTAAAAGAATGAAAACTGCTGATTTAATATGTTCGTCTGTTTTACCTCTTTTTAATAATACTGCCTGTAATACACATGTCACATGCACTAAAAGTTCAAAAGTTCAAAAACAGCTCATTAGAGCTCATTCACCAACTCACACACCAGTGAAAAAAAAAGTGGTACAATATATATTTTTATCTGGAGAAGCAAAATCTAGAACAGACACGACCGGACTGGGAGAAGAAACTGAATTTATGATCAAACATTTAAGGAAAAACAGATAAGATGTACATCTCCTTGAACTAAACTCATGCATTTCATATTTTGTCTGAAAAGGCATCAAAGCTGTTACATTTCCAAATCTTTGAAAGCCAGAGCAAAGCGAGCAGCAGCTAAGTCCCTTGTTTATATATTCACTGAATTACATTTCTGAATGTGTTCATAATACTAAACAAACTTGTTGCTGTAGAAATGACTAGACACCAACTATTAGCTACTTTAAGCTACTTTATGCTACTCATACACAGCATGGCTTCTAAAAGAATATGTATAGTAATATATAATTATTCAGGACATCTGTATAACTAATCAATGCAACTTTTACACATTACTTTCAAACTATATGCTAATTTCTAACACTTGAAATTCTAACTTTAAACCACAAAGTAAATATTTAGATAAAGAACTTTGGTCTTGTGAGTAAAAGTGATCAGTCCAGGGTTCTGGGTATACATTTGGGGTTGTACCATTATAAATGTCTTTACATAAAACAAACACTGTTTTCATAGCTCTCAACTGCAGTCAGTCACTCCTTTTTGTTATTCAGCGTTCTGGGTAAAACATCGCTCAGTTCTCCTTAAGAACCTCTTAAAAGAGTTTTTACAGACAAAAGTCAAAGATCCTTCTGAGGTGTAAAGAAGTGCTTCTTTTATTTGCAGTTTGTGGTTTTCCATAAAGTCAAAAGGCAGGGAGACAATGAAAGGCTGTGGTTTATTGGTCTGGTTTGTGTGGAGATAATATCAGCAGGTGAGGTCTCTTCAATGAGCCTGTGTTTATCTGTGTTTATCGCTGCAGCTGCTGGGCCTCTGATAACAGTCTGCCTTTGTGTTGTGGGACAGATGATTCTCATCTTGGACAAGTTGAATTTGACCTTGGCAATGAAGACCAAATATAAAAACGATGGTCAGATGTCACAGCTATTCTGTATGTGAATATTAGCATGTTGATCCTTGCTTTGACAACAAAATGTTGGTATTAAACATTATTGTTTTTTTAAATAAATATATTTTTCATTATTTAGTATTTATTATATTTAATAGTGAGAAAACCTCTTTCTACTGTGATCAACAGGTGGTACTTTGTTGTTCAGTGTAATCAGTAGGATTTAATGCAAATCAAAACCAGCTTAATTGTACACAGACCATTTTAATGCAAACACACAAACTGCTAATTAGAGCGGTTGCAGTGATTTTAGCTGTGTCTTGTTGTTGGCTGCTGTTTTTGTAAGATTTGGGACTGAATTGTGGCAATATTTTTTTTTATAAGTAATATGTAGAAAAGGCTTCTTTATTGTGCCCTCTGGGTCAAACTAAGTTTTGAAGTGCTGCTTTGAGTTTTTTTTTTCTTAGAAGGAATGTTAAAATACCCTCATCCCCTATTGGGCTGAATAAAAAACTGCCCAAAGCTAAAGTAATGTTTACATAGCATAACAAAGAGATCCTGGATGTGAAAAGGTGAAACCAGTTCCCTTTATGATTAATATACTAAAAAGCAAACAGCCGGGCTAACTGAAAAAGATTTTCTCAAACAAAAAGTAATTCATTATATTTGCCATATTCATCAACAATCTCTCATAATTTATTTTCCCCCACGTGTTTAACTGGTGTCTTACCTGCGTTCCTTTAATATTTGCTCTGCAATAACCTACACCCTCTCTACCATGCATACATTTATCAGGATATTTATATTTGATTACTGATAATGATCAGACATGTTTATGTTAAAGGTTGTGTAGACAGTATTTCTTTAGCGTCACTGGGCAAAAGATCTACAATAACCATTCAACATATTGTAAATGAAATGGTCTGAGAGCCGACCTCTACTTCAGCCCCTCCTCTTGGCTGTTTTCAGGCTTCAGGAAATCTAGCCTGTGACGGGAGACTTGAGCCAATCACAGGTTATTCATAGAGTTTGTATTGGCTGTTCTACAAATGCAGACACCTTCCTTCAGATGGTGACATCCTGATTCAGTGGCGGGATATCCTGTAACTTGTGATGAATTTCCAATACCTCCTGTACAGTACAAAACATCACGTTTCGGCTCCACATGGAGCTTCAAGCTCATTATGTTCGATGCCATGGGGCTGTATCGATGTGCCAAAGAGGCATGATGACAAACAGTGGGGAGTAAGTTTTGCTGGAGAGGTGTCTTTGAGAAGACGAGTCGTGGCGAGAGGGGTCTCAGTGAGGCTCACGCCATGGAGAGGGAACCCTTGGTGGCATGAGGTTTCGCAGGGCAACCGACTCCTTCTGTTGCCGGTTGAAGCTGTGGGTTTGGTGGGAGGGGCTTAGCAGAGTGATATATGCTGAGAGAGGTGGAAGGTTTTGCATAGGTTGCACAGATTTTGCCTACCCCAGCTTTAAGCTATATGTACATAGCCTCAAAGAGAAATGTCACTCAATTTGAGAATTCAGGTGCGCTACTGTTTCTTCTCAAATTTCCTCTTAAAGCTACAAAAACAGAGTTGAGGTTGTCATGGGGGACATGCAGTCCACAGACTGATGAAACACTGCTCCCTCGTCACACAGGATGTCTGGAAAGTCACAGACTACCGTGTCTTTGTATACAATTTTTGTGTGATTAGCAGCTGCAGAGGAGCAGTAATGTGCGGACACTGCTGTTTTAGGATGTTCTTAACCCATATCTCCAAGTAAATCCAGAAAGCCAAAGGATTTGTTAATGTAATGGTTCAGTCTCAACCTGTAGTAAGAAAAAAAGTGTTGCTTATCTGAACAAACCCAGCTTTGTTGGAAACTTCAGAGCCAGAAAGTGTAATTGATGTCCTTTGAAATGACTCGTCACCAATCAGGGACTGTCGAGTAATTAAACACACTTGTGATTTATCTCTGACAATGAGTGATTTCACCTTGACTGGAATGTGAGGGCTTCCTTTCAGTGGTGGGGGGGGGGGGGGGGGGGGGGGGGGGGGGGGGGGGGGGGGGGGGGGGGGGGGGGGGGGGGGGGGGGGGGGGGGGGGG
>JAVQJL010015525.1:0-17432 GCA_036024295.1 Nannoperca obscura
AATGTTGCAGCAGAAACCAGGCAACCAATCTTCTATTGTCCAGTTTTAGTGAGCCCGTGTAAATTGTAGCCTCAGTTTCCTATTCTTAGCTGACAGGAGTGACACCCGGCGTGGTCTTCTGCTGCTGTAGCCTGTCTGCTTCAAGGTTCCATGTGTTGTGATGTTCAGAGATGCTCTTCTGCAGACCTCGGTAGTAACAAATGGTTATTTAAGTTACTGTTGCCTTTCTATCAGCTCTCTGAAATACTCAGACCAGCCCATCTGGCATCAACAACCACGCAACGTTCAAAGTCACATAAATCACCTTTCTTCCCCATTCTGATGCTCTGTTGAACTTCAGCAGATCGTCTTGACCATGTCTACATACAATTGAGTTGCTGCCATGTGATTAGCTGATTAGAAATTTGTTAACAGGCGTACCTTATAAAGTGGCCGGTGAGTGAGTATGTGTATGTGCATTTATATATATGTAAAATATATATAGTTGCATATTATGTTACTGTATCATATTAATATTATGTATATTATAATCTGCTGACTAATCCCACCATGTCACTTTCTACTCATGAACAACACTGTTTCTATTTTATTCCATTCTTTATTTTATATAATGTATCTATTTAATCTTATAGATCTCTATTTACCTGTACTTATAACATCTGTCTTTGTGCTGCTGTTAACACCCAAACTTCCCCTCTGGGGGATCAATACAGAATACTCTTATTAGGTACACCTATTCTGAAAGGTGGGCAGAGAGAAGAGACAACAAGATAACAACATGGGATGTCTGATGAAATAAAGACCTTTTCTGCTTATCTAGGTGTGTTAAAGACGAGTCTTTACAAAACTGAAGGCAATTTAGAATAGCCTTGTTTTTATTGTTTAAATGATCTACTGATACCATTGACATGGGTGACACTTTACATATTAATAATTTGCTGATATGTTGCAAATAGTGCATTTTCTATAATTAAATGCATGGCGATTAGTCAACACAGAGAACACGTCCAGTGCTAATTATAAGTGTTGTTGAAGACAAAGTAGTAAAACAAGTCAAATAAGACTGTAAGAAGAAACAATCCAAGTTATGACACTTACTAAAATCAGAAGTTTTTTAAAATCATTTTCTTCAAAGGCACTATATCAAAAAACTATCTCTGATGTGTTGTAACTCGCACTCAACCATTGAAATGATTGCCTCTATTATTGGCACACTCGAGCACTATCAGTAAAAGCAGCCAGTAATAGTGGCAACCACCGTTCCCAGGTTACCCTTTAGTAAACAAAATATTCTGAATAGCTCCTTTTGATGAAACAATATAAACTTTGTACAAAATATTGGGGCCGTCTAACATCTTTCACCAACAGAGCTCATAGACATTTTAAAAGGCGTGAAGGTTTTTCTGAATTTGTGCATCTCTATTTCAAGACCAAAGTGGTTTAATGGTTGAGACCATTAAGGGAACATACCGTAGTACATCTGCTTATTGGTTATCAAGTATCAGTAATTCTGAAGGTACTGTAGATATATCATTTATATTAAGAATAGCATCGCTAAGCCATAAGCCCATAAGGTCTTAGGGTTTTACATACTTCGATTTTGTTTTGAATGCCTGCTTTTAGTATTATTTGATGACTTTCCTGTGCACAAACATAAAAATATATAAAAAGACATTCAGTATCTATGAGTGTTTGTAACTCTTAGCTTTTAACTCACTGACAATCATTCATAATTCCAAGATTGAGATGTTGATGTTTTCTACAGTAAGGAAACTAAATGATACAAAAATCTTAGCAGTAACACAGAAACATGGAAGAAAAAAAAGAGCCTCCCTAAAGGCCAGACAGATTTTCAGACTTTCTCTGGAATGAAGTGGATTTTTATGACAACATTCAAAATAGTCATATCAAGCAGAACAGTGTATATCACCACTGGGTGTGGTGCAGAGGAGTTTCAATGACTAATTCTAACTGTACATGAATCAGTATGAGGAACAAGTGGTTACAGAATAATTGTCAGTGTCAAGTGCGAATGTATGCATTTTCTTTTTCACAGCTGCCTTCCTTCAGGAGTGTTGTGGTCCCAAAGCTCAGTAGCACAACGTAAAAAGAAACCAAGACTTCAATAGACAGGTGTGTGTATGTGAAAGAAAAGCAAGGTATTAGTGCAGTAACACACATTGATACCTGAAACCATGCAAGCACACACACACACACACACACACACCCATCCCGTGTCACACACTGTGCTGGGACTCAAAAGTCACTTTAGTCTAAGAAAGCACTTAGTTTTACAAGGCATTAAAACAACGTCATCAGACACAAAGCAATGAGGTTATTACTAATAAGCACCCAAGAGATAGGGTGGAAATGAAGGACATTATGCTGAGCCAGCGCTGAGTCACATCTAGAATAGTTTAGATGTTCTTCTGTCTGGCCTGGAGTATCTAAATACCATTTCAATTTTTTACACTTCCTGAACTGCCTTGCTCAACTTTAGCTTTTAACTAAAGCTTTGAAACTGGACTTCATATTAAGGCAGATAACAGCCTTTGAATAAAATAGTACAACTAATCTGACAGTCATGACCATAGAATATATACATATTAAGGTGGACAACATGGCAACTCCCAAAAGTGAAGCAAAAACATCTCAATCGCTCCCTGGTGGCTGGCTGCAATATAGGTCATAAACCCCGCCTCCTCCATGTTAGTGGAAGGGACATGGCGAAACTGAAGTACACGTCAAATAAAATGTTCCCAAAGACGGTTTCTGTCATTTAGGTGGTTCTCATCACACTGATGTATGCTCAAGTATTCGTTTTTCTGATAAGTTTGGTTTGAATTTGTTATTTGATGCTATAAAAAGGGGGTGTCACGTCATGATTGACAAGTGTCGGTGTGGTCGTGCTGAATGGGACCTCGATCACTACTGTGCAGACTCTGGCTCCAAATGATGCCTGTATCTGGGATATTTAGGCTTCATTTTTGTACAGTGGGAGGAAGTGGAGATGTGTCCTCCATCTCTGTATACAATCTATGGTCACGACTCTGGCCTTGTGATCTGTCAAATACACACTAAAACTGGTCAAGTGAAAACCATACGATCACACAGAAGATGGCCAGTGATGGAGACATGTAACAGCTGTGGGAACAAGAGGCTAGCCAAAGCCACGTGAACAGACGAGTAAGGGTTAAATTTACCATTCAAGCTTCAATAGACATGTCTTTCTATTCCTTATCAATAGCAGTGATTTGCTAACAGTCTGAATTACAAGGTTGCCTTCTCATCATCGTTATCACTTATGAAAACTGGCATTTCTATTAGTCAGAAAAATACAGCTTTTAAGAGTTTAGGCACTGACTGCAGATAGATACACTATTTTATCATTTTAAAAAGAGATGTTTCTACCTTTAAATTCTATTTCGTATATTAATTAAGTTGAATTATTTCAACAAAATGATCCAAATTCAATTTCTGAACAAAAGACGCAATTAAATGTTTGGGAGACTGAATAATTAGCTGTCAATTTGTTACAAATAGTGCTTTTTTCCCTTGTATCTGAAGTGCATACAGATATATTTGATGATTTTGGTAATTTCATGTACAGTTGGCTTACGAAGATATCAACCTCTGATTGTTGAAGCTCTGCAGCTTGGGGTTTTTCCTCTGTGTGGGCTATTTACTCTCTTGCACTACAATAATATTGCTAATGACATGCTAACTAGTACTTTCCTTCCATTTCCATTTTGGCACTGATCCAGAGCTTGTGTTAGTTTAAGCCAATAAAGCTTTCAAGCTGTAGTTCATGACTTTTTCAAAACAAACTGTAAAAAGGACAATTTGTGGTTTTACGGAGACTTAAAGGTTGGAACTAATTCTCTTCGGGCTAGGCTAACCTAAGCTAAGCTAATCTAAGCATCTGCTGGCTGCAGCGTCATATTTAAGCATACAGCCATTAGAATGGTGTTCTTATGTAACTCGAGGGAGAAAGAAAACAAACAAAGACATTTCACAAAATGTTAAACTATTTTTTTTTTTACAAGTCATTGTGTTGATCAGGGAAGTTATCTGCTGTGCAACATTATCTGATATTTGGCAACTTTTCTGTAGGGCTACATCAGCACTAACTCTGAGGTTCTATAGTTTTAGCTTGTTTACAACAATGACAAGAATGAAATGATTAATTACATAGTCCTTAAAATCCATTTCACTTTGCATGGTATCTTGCTAACAAACAGACTGACAGGAATGAAATCTGGATATATGGGGTCCTGTTTTTCTGCCTATAATCGGTGGTCTGAAATGTAGCATTGTTCTTTTGACTGATGCTTAAAAGTAATCCAACATTACCCCATTAAAGGTCACTTTAGATCCACGTTATGAAAAATTATAAATCCCAGCAGCTCACAATTTCAGAGACATTGGGAAAGTTAACATTTGTCCACTTCACATAAAACAACCACAAGGCTTAACATGGCGAATGCTACAAGCACCACAGACATACACATACACAAACAAGATTCTTAGATGCAAAATGATAAACAAAAAGCTACACAGGAAAAGTGGTGTTTAACGGCGTGTTTACCACAGGTTCTTCTTGTCTAGGTAAGGCCAAGTAGAATTAGATGATCATTTGAAGTGTTTTTCTTCTGCTGGGGGGGTAACATTATGGCCAGCTAGTGACAAGGGGCACCTGTGCACATCTCGGTCCTTGTGGAAGACTTGTGATCCATCTTGACCCTTTTTGTATTTTCTGGGGTCGCTCAGGTTCACGCCACTTCAAGAGGAGAGGAGCTGTTCATCAGTCGTCAATGTCCTCATACACGTTATCATCAAAGGGCCGCGCCAACGACGGCTGTATTCTGTGTCGGGAATACTTGAGCTGAAGAAGGTCTCCTACCTCACTGATGACACTCAGCGCCTGTGGAGACATTTGTACAATAAAGAAGCTGTCACCCTGAAGGGCAAAATGTGGCTGGAGAAAATTCAAAGCTGCACCAAGCAAGGTTTTATGAAAAACACACCTGTCTTTGTAAGATTAAATCCTAAAAGATTGTCTGGAACAGAAAACACCACTGACTTTAATAGTGCAGATGGACCCACTCTTTGCAATTTTTCATGCCTTCATGAGGTGAAGTCACCAGTGGGTTGGGGGCACAGGAGGCGATGAGTTCATACAGATATGTCATGTAAACAGCAGCAAGTGTTCATTCTGGCTGACCCAAATAAAAGATGTTCAGTCTTAAAAGGTTTCTGAGAAATGTAATAAAAACTCTAAGCGCAATGTTCCACATGTAACAAAGTGTCTTGGCTACATTTAAACGGGACACTGCAGTTACATGTCTTTCTGAAACAGTTTTAACTTAAACCTGCATTAATTGATATTTTGGCCACTTGGGGGAAGCATAACAAGCTGTGAACAACAGTTGATATGGTGACCGTTTAGGTGATCTGCAGAGATGGAGCAATGTTATTATTCATTTGGAGTTGTGTTTCTGGGCCACCTCACAAATGCTAGTTCAATATTCACTTTCCTTTTAGCTCTTTAGCTGCTAAATGCTCCACTATGCTCACAGATAGTGTCTGTCTGCAGTTTGATGCTGATCAGGTTTCATCCAGTTGGTTTTAAGAGCTTTTTATTTTTATTTGTTGCTGAAAAAGCAGCCAGCTGCAGAAAACAAGGTTGATGAGAGTGATGAGGCCGGAATACCAAAACAATAAGCTGAGAGATGCTAAAAATCTCCATAGTGCCAAGATTAACTGCAGAGTCAAGTGACCGTTCTCTGTTCTTTACTTTCAGTTAACGACTTTTTCACTTTACACACACTCTTTGATTCCCTGATAATTTCAAAACATTGACTGGTGCAGCTTTTACCTGGTGTGTCTTTACATCCGTTTGTGGAACATACAGTAAACTGCATCTATTCATCTCTACTCTCGTCTTTCCATTGACTTGTATGCATTTATGCCAGTCCTACTGTTGCCATGCATTGTGCTTGAATGGCATTATTAGACCATTTTGGCCTAGAATAAAGTCTTCTTGGTCGGTTTTCACTTCTCCAAGAAGTCAGTGTAGATTAGCGTGTTTTAACATTCGGCTCATGGCTTGAGGGTTAGCATATTAATGTGATCAGTGAAATGAAAGGTCTTCAGATGGACAATAATAAAACGAATTTAAGGTTTATGTGTATATGTGTGGGTGTGCTTGAATGAGAAGGCAAAACTGCGAAAGCTCACCAGCAGATGAAAGAGACGTGCAAATCGACATGAAACATCAAAGCATGTGGGGATGATACAAACAAAGAAGGCTAACAAAGAGAGATTTTAACACCATGACAGATAAATGCACTACAATACTCCCACTCCCTGTCTTTACTTTATTTAATCTTTTTTTTTTTTAAGGGTGTGAAGAAAAATATGAGTGGATAACTGGCGCCCCGATACGACAGCACTTCCTGGAGACACAGTAATGCATCTTAGTCAACAGAACCACGAGGACACCCTAATTACACAAGAAGAGCAGGAGAAGGTTCACCCACTGTGTGAAACAATCTACATTCCTGTAAAAATGAGAGAAAGACTGAAGTTTAAGATGGTAACTGTAGGGGAAGGGGAAGAGCGTGCAGGTCTGCAGCGAGCTCAGTACAGTTGAGGGAGAGCGCTCGTAGAGTGGAGTGGGCGGCTTTTTGATGGGTTGCCAAGAGAAATCAAAGCTCAACAGTCTGCACTTACGCAGAGCGACACAATGACTAAAGAGGACGGTTAGAGTGGAGGTCTGGACTCAAAACCACTGGGAATATACTGCAAACACACTGCACATTAACCTGCAGAGTGATGACTCCGTTTTTGCATGGAGTCAACTTGGAAATAGGAGCGCCCTAATTTTAAAAGGGAAACTCCAGTAGTTTTTAAACCTGGGCCCTATTTTTAATTAATTAATTAATTAATCAATCAATCAAAAGCACCAGTGAGCGTAGTTCAGTAAGGCTTTGGGACTGACAATCCTGATTAATTCTGTCAACCCACAGTGTGTTTTTCGCTGAACAATTACGGCTTCTCCTGTGTAGGCAGAGCACAGTGAGATCTGGCTACGTACGACTAGTCAACATGAAGACACTTGCAACTACAGGTGCCGCAGTCTAAAAATACTGAAGACAAAAAAAAAACAAAGCAGGTTTTGCACACTGAATACACGGGCTGAGTGTGTGGGAGCGGGAGAAGATCAGAGGTTAGCTGCCATGTTTGAGGCGTCCCTCAATGGTGAACGTAACAAACACCTGTCAGCAGCCATGGTTTAACAGGTTTTAATAATGTAAAGGCTTTTTCTTTTTCTGTCACACAAAATGTCCCGTTGATGGGGATTTACTGTAGACAGGGTGAAAATCGTGTTTGTCATCTGTATGTCGCTCAGTAGTGAAACAGTCCGTTACCCTGTCGAGCATGTCTTTTGTGTGGGCGGCTGAGATGCAGAAGCGCGCCCTGGACTCGATGATGGGTGTAGCGGGGAAGCCCACAACCACCACCCCGATGTTCCTCTTCAACATCTCCCTGCCAAACGCTCTGGTGGGACAAACACGGAGACGCAGCAAAAATCACACAGGGACAGAACCTGGGTTCCATAAAGACGTTCACATCACGTTAAAATCTAAGTGATACGCTGCTCTGACTGGACGGATATAGGTAGTTGATTGAATACATATTTATTATGATTAGAAGCTTTATTAAGACGTTTTTATCTGTCATGGCAATTAAGCCATCTTAATAATAACATAACATCGTCCATCCACTGAGGAAGACTATGACATTGTGCTGAAAGCTCTGAAAAAAGATAGTAAGCTCAGATTTTCCTTGTTATTAGCAGTAGGTTTTCCTCTCTGGGAAAATGGTGAGTAAATAGTTTTGATTCAATTTTTATTTTTTAATTTAAAGTTTCAGCATCTATCAAAATATATTAAAATGGCCTCTGAAGAGATGAAATTAAACATGTTAAGTTTTAATTCAAACACTATTCAGAAAAATTTTGACTAATCGGCAAACCATTTTATATTGTCATAATAGTAATATTTAAAAGTTTCAGATAAAACAGCTAACCCCGATATCTTCACAATGATAAGATATCAATATCTGATATCCAGTCATATCATTCACCGTATAGATTAAAATGGTATAATAAGCTCCTAGTCAAAGCTCACCCTATTTTGGCGGGCATGTAGAGCATCATGGGGACGACGGGCGAGTCCTCGTTGCCGTAGATGATGTAGCCCATCTCTCGAAGCCTCTTGCGGAAATAGACTGTGTTCTCCGCCAGCTGTTGCACGCGCTCACAGCCTGGGATGACAAGAGATTTTGAGAGTTGACAGCAAATGCAATGAACGTTGACCACACTTTGATGATTTTTGATCTAGTTTATTCACAGTGTTCATACATTTATTCACAAGCTGATTATTAATGTGTTAGTAATGTACAGTTGGTGGATTATTGATAGAGCTGTACTGAATGTCCTCCATCTCTATTCAGTAGGATTCAGTGCTGACAAAACTGGATTGCCATAAAATAAACATGAAAATTCAGTGTTAAACAAAGACTCCTTAATTCATGTTTTTTTTTTCTTTTACTTTACCAGATTTGGTGGTTTGAAAATAACAAAAAAAGGAAAAATTATTCAGAGCTTTGGAAGGATAAAAAAGGAGGTTGACGAGCAGCTGAAAACAATCACATTCATGAGATGTGAGAAAACCTGCGAGTGTTCCAGCACCAAGGCACCACGGGGAGATCAAGTTTTGTTTCTCTGTAAACTGTTCTTCCCACAGGAGATCCACCGGGTCTCTGAAAAGCTCGCTTTGCATCCAAAACAAGACCAAGAACTCTGTTCGTTTGCTCACACATTTGGTTAACAACTAGTCATAAATAACTTTCGTATGCCTACGTAGATAGATATAATCGAGCCAAATGCAAGGCTCCACCAATCAAATGCCAGGCTATAACTTCACAGCCATGCAATCCTAAAGAAAAATAAGCTGAGAAGCATTTACTGTGCTTGCAGTAGTACAGCATTAGATTAGGGACGTGTTACGATAACAAAGAGGGGCTTGTCTATGTTACAAATGTTCTGGGAACAAACACAATTAACGGGTTACAGACAGTTAAAGTTAGCCTCAGGAGCATGACTGAGGTTAGGTTTTACCAGTGTCATTTGTGCACAGACAAAAATGAAGAAAGGGCTTGACACAAGACAAAAAAAACTAAAGAAAAACTGAGCTCTGGAACAAAGAAAGAAAAAACCCTCGAGTTAAAAGGAGATACTATTTACTAAATCTAACACAGGTGCAGCTGTGACTCTGAGGACTAACCGGTGTGCCGTTGAGTGTGTCTTAGGTTTCATTAGTGTACACTGGCACCTGGTGGCCACTGATGACAATTACAGCAGCTAAGATTAGCGTCAAAGCAGAGTCTGATGCTGCCACTCTTAGTTCTTTCAAATGTTAAGCTATGAAAGTATCTGATGTATGTTATTTATTAAGAGGCTTTGTCTGACTCTGTCATAAGCTGCTCCTCTATCCTTTGACACAACATAATAAATAAACCTTGCAATGGTGAGTTTTGATCTGGCAGGCTACTTTGAAGAAGCTATTTGAATAAGCTCAGCACAAGGGGTCTGTAGTTTCTTTCTGAGGACATCAAGGGGCCTTTTTTTGTGGTTGGGATATGAAGACTCCAAGAGTAGACAACGAACTGAGTGTTACAATTTAGCTCCATGATTTGCTGGACAAAAACTGCAGATGTTAAATGACTTTTTGTCACCCGCTTTAGGATTAGTGCACACATTAGCAAAGACAAAACATACTAACACTCAACACATTATGAAAATGCAGTGGGGCGATCAGTTTAAAAAAGGTGCCCTGTGGAGTTTTCATGTAAACAAACTAAAGTTGCGTTTCCACCCAAAGTACGTGGAACTTTTAGTCCCAGGAACTACTTTTCAGGGAACTAAAAGGTTCCTTCAGCCCGTTGTTGTTTGCATTTCATTTTTTTAAAGACTCGTGAAGATTCGGAGAATTACTCCACTGTGTGATTCATTTTTGCTCGACTATAGAAGAACGATGGCGATGTAGAAAGCGACGGACAGGCATCATTATTTGTGCAACAACAACAAACATGGCGCCACCAGGTCAGAAAACTCTACAGGTACCTTTAACACAGTTGCACCACTCACCGATCGTTGTGCCATCCTCTCCCATAATGCACTTCATAGAAGTGATGATTTGCTCCACCACAGGAGGAGACATGGAGGTGGCGTAGACCGCACTGTGGGAATGGGAGCGCAGGTACTCAATAAGCTCCTAAACCCAGCAGATACACAGGAGGTGTGAGTAGATGTGCATGAAAAGCTTGAATTACATGGAGATTTGGGGACTCTTTGTAGCTGAGGCGTGGCATGGTTTCATCTAGATTTAATGCGTGCTTTACTGTGAGAATAACAGCACGCCCCTTATTCACTACATTTGCATTAAAATATTAACAGTTGGTTATAATCATTAAAATGTCCAAAAAAGGAAAATATACTCTACAGACTGTAACAATATAATAGGCTCTAACATCCAAACTGCCTTTTATGCAGTTGAGATAAAATGTACTGTAGATTTTAAATGACCATCCATCCATTACTGTTTACAATGTTTGAAAAACATGCAGGTTTTTTTAGGACACAGTCCTAGTGAGTCATGCCTTATGCATTATTTTGTGTTGCGTTTAGAATCCTCCACAATCAAGGTGTTATAATCTTTTAGCATTTCATGGAGACACAAAGGTTGTTGTGTCTGTAAACCTGGCCTTTAGTTGTTGTCGTCATCACAGTGACGTGGAACACAGATAACATGTCAGGAATGCAGCGTACAGTCCCTGCAAGGCTGGAAATCCACACTGCTAAGATGGTCCTTTTTGTTACATGTTAAACTTCAAAACCCCAATCTTGAGATTGTTTGCAACTAAAGCATTGTCATTAGTAAGATTGCTAGTTAGCCTTGTTTAGTAACCCAGTAGAGCTCATTCTACGCTGCCACTGGTATCTCTTACGTGTACTTGTGTGTAGATATCTATCTATCTATCTTTCTTTATAGCTCAGCTTTCAAAAACAAACAAAATGCCAATAAAATAAACGTACAATCCTCAGTACTTACAGTTTTCCCTGCGATGTATCCCCCTGCAGCGCCAAAGCTCTTGGTGAATGTGCCCATCATGACATCCACATCGCAGGGGTCCAGGCCAAAGTAATCAACCACACCTCTCCCTCTTGGCCCTAGGGCGCCTATGCTGTGGGCCTCATCTAGGTAAAGGTAGGCCCGGTAGCGCTTCTTCAGGGCAATCACTTCTGGCAGGCGCACCGTACTGCCCTCCATGCTGCAGGTAGGAAATGGCAAAGTAGAAGGTGTTGTAGCCAGCATCAAGCAAATGTACTGATGTGTTCATTTCTTTCCTGACACCCCAGGACATTTGAGCTCAAGGAATAGACAGGACGTCTCAAATATTATATTAACATATAAGGGTGTGTTAACTCCACAAAATAATAGAACAGTGTCACAGGAAAAACCAGAGCCGCAAAAAAGTGCATGATTTGCTTACATCTTGTAGCTGCATATTACTATATAGCATGCAGTCTGGCAGAATAAAACAGCCCATCAAAGCTGCTCACTTCATGTTCAACCAGTAAGAGCTAACCAAGCACTGATCAGCTCTGTCAACCAGCAATCCAGTCCCAGGAGCGTTGATACTACTGAACCTAATGGAATCACGTGAACCATCAAGAAGTGCTGTTCCTTCAAGGATGTTTTCTGTTTGCATGCATTTGTTTAACACTCCTACTGACATATGCTTAGCCCGATTCTTAAGCAAATACAGAGAACTAAATAGTTGGATTGAATTTGAGTTTTGCTCAGTATAGAACTTAAAGCTTAAAGCAGTTGCCAATGCATGAAATGAAACTCTTACTTGTGCAATAAAGTTAGGCAGTGTTCATGTTGAAACTAGGAAGGAAATCATGGGGAACTTACAATGGTGAACTCCTATTGTTTACTGCTTTTGTCCATTGACACTTTCAGCATGGTTGTCTGTAAAACATCGATGTCCCTGCCTGAGCTCACTCTCAGCACTGGTAACACCCACTTTATATACTTTACAAATCAATAACCTCGAAACACAACAAACTCAGTCAGAAACCAATCAAAAGAATAAAGAGATGCTGTACAACAGAACTTAAAATGCCTTACAGTGTAAAAAAAACATCCATCTTCAGAAGCAAATGGATGAGCTACCTGTAAATGCCCTCTACCACTATGAGGATCTTCTTCCATGGTCTGTGAGTCCTGGGCTGACCGTGAACTATGGCTTCCCTCAGCAGTTTCTCAAGGCTCTGCATGTCTGACAGGAAAAATCAACAGAGTATTACATTCATAATGAAAGTTAAGGTATCAACAGTGGTGGCAGAAAACAACTCGCAGCTGAAAATTCTTTAGAAGAAAGCAAGACACTGGCCTACACAGTTTCAATACAGCCCCAAACAAGGTGTAGAAAAAGAAACAGGTTGTTTGGCCAGTAGGCTGGTAGCTAACGGCTAGATGTGAAAATGCTGGTTGCAAACCATTAGATGTTAATTACACAGACAGAAGAAATTAGCATTAAGCAGAAATCTTTCAACGTCAGCTTTATCAATTTTGTTTTATTTTAGCTGACCCAACTGGATTATCCACCTAATGTGATATGTGAATGAGTCTAACCAGGCTGTCTGTTAAAAATGCTAACAAACAAGGCACAATGCAGTGTGGTTGTAGCTGCATAGACAGATGTGGCTAGTTTGCCTAATGGTTATATAAACTATTGGCTAACCTTTAAAAAAATATATATATTTAATTTTTTTAACACATTATAATTCATGTATCTCACATTCCATTAGAGCAAATGCTATTCTTTGAGCCACCCAAAATATCACCAATACTATGCACAGTGGGTACGGAAAGTAACAGAACTGTAGACATTTTTTTTATTAAAAAAGAAAAACTGAAATATCACATGGTCTACATTTCTGTTTTTTTTCTGTCAAGATGGGGTGCTGAGTGACATTAATGAGAAATAAAATTTACTTTTTTGATTTTAGCAAATGGCTGCAATAAAACAAAGAGTGAAAAATGTAAAGGGGTCTGAATACTTTCCGTACCCACTGTAAATGCATGTGAGCCACCATTAGCAGCTAGCTCTTCTCTGCATTTGACACAAAGCACAGATCTGTTTCTGTGAGAATACAATAATGAAGCTTGTGTTAGAGAAAGAAGATACCACTATGACTTTTCAACAGCAGACATGTTGACCTACATTTGGAAATACACAGGTGTAACTAATAACATTAACAAAGGCTATTATTCTGTTCTATTCAAGTGTTGCAGTAAGTCATGACAGTGAGTCAGTATAAACACCACCAAGGACTGAAGAAGCTATATGGAATGCAGCCCTCATGATTTGTATTTTTTGCACCTGTGCTTTTCCTTCTGTGGCAAGTCAAAATGTCTTCCATGAAAAAGGACTATTTTCTCAAAAAAGGAAAAACCAGATGGTATCTTATTTGTTTCCATCTTAAGGATGGACACTTTAAATACCAGAGAGAGACATAGAAGGCAGAGCCAACTCCCCAATAGTGTGTGTGTGTGGTAATGTATGTCTTTCACTGTATGAAAGTGATGACTTCAAATTGCCACACAGCGGTGACATGCAGCATAAGGAAGGATAAGTAAGAAAAACCTTGTCACTACAATACATCAATGATATAAAATGGGATGATAAAAGTAATAAAAGCTATAGAGACTTCTAGAGAAAGAAGCAACGTATAAAGATAAAGGCAAACCACAAAACTGGGGACTGACAAACAGAAATGGACATAAGGATGCAGGAAAGAAAAATACAAAAGACCCATAAATGCAAGTAGAAGACTTATAGGAAGACCCATCTGTGATCTCAGACTCACTGTTGTGTTTGAAGACTCTGATGGTGGCCCCGGAGAGTCTGGCTCCCAGGACCAGAGAGGCATGGTTCAGTTCATCACTCAGAATCAGACAGCCCTGCAGAAATGATTCATACATCTCATTTGTTTTTATTCATCTAAAGATGCAGACAGTGTTACACTTACAGACCTACTTAAAATCATTTAAGTACATCTTCTTCACTGGTTGGTGAGTCTAGTGAGTGGGTAGAGTATCATTTCATGTTTATGTGTAATGATCAGTGCTGAGATAATTACACTGAGAATGCTGCTGTGTTGATGCACCGTTTGCTACTTGAAGGAAGCCATTGAGCGACTACTCTCATGCTGAAAATGTACACTATTTCACAAGTGCATCATTCCCAGTGGTGGAATGGAAGTACGTAATTACATTCAATCAAGTTCTCTACGAACAACATCCAGGTACTTGTACTTTGAAGGTTTCCATGTTATGCAACTTTATCCTCACAGAGGCAAATATTGTACTTTTTACTCCACTATGTTTGTCTGACAGCTTAAGTTACTTCTCGGATTACAGTTTTCCATACACTTTCCGCCAGTGAAAACCATGTATCGGCAAACTTGGCGACTCTTCCGATAAACTGAAAGATTACCTGTTCCTTCATGGGTTGAGAAAATTCTCCTACTTGTTAAGCTAAATAAACTATTTAAAACCCTCCTTGGATTGGAAGGAAAATGCATCAACAAAAAACTGAGCTCATGAATTTTGACTGCAGGACTTGTTACTTGTAGTGGAGTATTTTCACATTGTGGTATTTAAGTAAAGGATCTGAATCCTTCTTCCACCACTGTTCATTTTGAAAGAACAAAAGGATTGAAAGCAGCAGTCTCACAGGCGACTGTGGACACTGACTATATGAGGAAGTATCTACATGCAAAACAACATCAGCAGCGACGTGACACCAGTTGCCTATGCCAACAGGAAGTGTTTCCTCCTGACGTGAGGCCAGAAGGTGGTTTTGTGGTTTCTGTGTATTTGATGCTACTGGAAACGTGATAGTAGAAATAGTAGTAGAAATTGAGGGAAAAGTGTTTTGTGAAAATAAATCACAGTTCTACCAACAAAGCATCTACCATATGTGGTCTTACCTTGTCAACTAGTGCTGGTATGTTCATGGAGTTGGTTGCAAACCCCATCCCAAATGCCATGGCTGACTCCACGCCCAGGAACTTAGCCACCAGTTTCTCCATGTCCTCGTGTCTGTCCAGATTACCTGAGAGATCACCATAAACACACACAATGAGAACCTCAAAGATAAAGATGGTAAAAGTTCAGTGCTGACAATTACATGAGAAGAACTCTCATGTGTCCATTCAAAATCAAGCTGCAGCCAGCAGGTGGTTAGCATAGCTTAGCATAAAGACTGGAAGCAGGGGGAAACAGCTAGCCTGGCTCTGTTCAAAATTCAAAAATGCCAACCAACACTGGTTAAGCTCACTAATTAACATGTTGTATCTTGTTTATTTAATTTCGTAAACTGGAGTGAAAACGGAAAACAAAGTGGGGTTTTTATGTGGTTGGGTATGTGCTAGACTGTTTCTTCAGCTGGTGCAGTCACTTCCTGGAGGTTTGTCATCACTGTGAGGTTGTGAGGGTACAATGTGTTAGATAGTGATCTTGATCGGACATTCTTTCAGTGCTAGATTGTGTGTAATCTGCTGTGCAGTATTTGCATGCATCCATTTGTTAGATTTACAACTGCCATCTCTAATGGAATTAACTGCTGGAATGAACACACTGATTTCAGATCTTCTCCATTGTCCTGGAAGGGATTACTGAGTAGGAGAATAGTGAATTGTGTGTTTTTGTTTATGTTTTAATTATCATCACTGTATTGTGATTCATCTTTTTTACTATTTTCATTGTTTTCAAGACTGGAAACAAGTGGAATCAGCTAGCCTGGCTCTGTCTGAATCCACCTATGAACACTACAGCTCACTAATTACAAAAAAAAAAACAAATGGCTGAAGCTAGAAAGTAAGCCAACTGGCTGCAGGCTGTAGCTTCATATTTAAAGTACATATATTAAAGCGGCATTGATCTTTTCATCTAATTGCAAGAAAGAAGAAATCTGATAAGAACATTTCCCAAAATGTCAGGATATTTTTTAAGCATTAAATCAGATTCAGACACTTTCTCAAAGTAGGAATATATTGTGTTAAGTTTCCATTGCACCACTAAACAAACTGGTCTATTATGCTCTGATTACTGTGGTGAATTCATTCCTGCACATTCCTGCTGTCAAGCTCCAGTGACAGCACAGGTAGCGGGCGTGACTGTGTTTTGGCGTGTTTGTTGTACCAATCTCCTGTCTGGTGCTTCCAACGCCGACGCCGTACTTCATGGTGACCTCGGCTGCGGAGTCAGCGCATGGACCTGTGTTCTCAGCGAAGCCCAGGTAATTATAGGAGCCCAAGTTAATCACATCGTGCACTACCCGACCTGTGTACCTGGAAGGGAGAAGAAGATAATCAGACCGAGAAAGCAATCAATGACAGGAAGCTAATGTTTCTACATGCTTATCGGTACGGGTAATAGTAAAGACTGCTACAGCCACTTCAAAACTAGACTGAAGTGGAGTGAAAGGCCACACAGAAAGTCCTCTTTGTTTTTGTATCTTTCCGATCTCTCATGCCATCTGCCATATTGTTTGATGCAGCTGCCACCCCCTCACCTCTACCCCCACAATTCTCTCACGGGCACTCCATTTTTTCAGATTTTGCTCTCTGCTCTTGTCGCAGTGTGGGATGTTTGATTCACACACCTCGCTGCCCCTCCACTGAACACCTCCACTGCAGCTGTGAGCATTCTGACTGGGCTTTTGCAATACAGTATGTATCCCACTCATTAACTACTAAACCAAATGACACGGTCAGTCATGTCAGTCACATGTGAAGAGAAAACAATTGATTTGGCCACGTTAACATGCTGAGAGATGTGCTACGATTAGCTACAAGTGTGGTTCAAATCCACACTGACGAGGCCAGGGTCCCTGCGGTTTTTGCTGTTTAGACTTCAAACATACAGTCAGGTCCATAAGCATTGGGACATCGACACAATTCTCATCTTTTTGGCTCTATACACCACCACAATGGATTTGAAATGAAACGAACAAGATGTGCTTAAACTGCAGACTTTCAGCTTTAATTTGAGGGTATTTACATCCAAATCTGGTGAACGGTGTAGGAATTACAACAGTTTCTATATGTGCCTCCCACTTTTGAAGGGACCAAAAGTAATGGGACAATCCACTCAAGAGCTATTTCATGGACAGGTGTGGGCTACTCCCTCGTTATTTCATCATCAGTTAAACAGGAAACAGGTCTGGAGTTTATTCCAGGTGTGACATTTGCATTTGGAATCTGTTGCTGTCAACTCTCAATA
>JAVQJL010015539.1:0-18172 GCA_036024295.1 Nannoperca obscura
AGGCCCTGGAAAGACTCGTCCTGGAGCAGCTCCGGCCCCTGGTCCAAACATATTCGGACCCTCCCTCTACACCTCTACACCCTCTATTTTCTACTGTTCATTATTCTTTTTTCAATAACTTTATTGAGCATTGTAACTGTACCAAAAAGCAATTTCCCTTCTGGGATTAATAAAGTATTTCTGATTCTGATTCTGATTCTGATAGGCCTGATTGTTTCTCCAATGGGCACACTATTAGATTCATTTTAATCGCTGAAAAAAAGTGTGTGGCCAGTGATGTCAAATTGTGTAGTACAAAAAGGTTGCCGTCTTGCTGCCCATCTATCTCATCATGTCGTTGTTGGTCGTTGCTCTCCGTTATTTATGTATTTGTCATCTTCCCCCATAAGCCTTTGTGCTCAGTTTGGCTGCTGGAGGGCTGTGTAAATCCCTTAGAACATTATTACTGAGGCAGAGAAATGCTACTGGACATATTCATCTCTGATTGTTCTCAGATCAACATGGCCACTGGTTCCAGAGCTCCAAACTCCTCCCCTACACACACATAAACACACGCAGACACAAACACATGCAGCAGGCACGCACACACACACTCACACATGCATATACACACAAACACACTCACACATGCACACACACACACACACAGGCACGCACACACACACATGCAGGCACGCACACACACACACACACAAACACACACACACATACACACAAACACACTCACACACACACACACACACACCAGCTTTGTGGTGTGGTTTCAGGCCACAGACCAGTGAATTAACTGATGTGACCTAATCTAACCTGCAGCTTGTCCATCTGTCTGTGTGCACAATGCAAATCCAATAGGAAAAGTCCTGTGAGATGACAGATTACGACGCGTCTCCACTTCCTCCCACTGCACAATAATGAAGCCAGAATACCCCGGATACGGGCGCTGCCATCTTGTACTGTTGATGTTATCTGGAGCCAGAGTCTGCGCAGTAGTGATCAATGTCCCGCCCATAAACCCGCCCAAACTAATCACAACCACACAAGTTGTAAATAATGTCACACCCCCTTTTTATAGCATCAACTAACTAATTCAAACCAAACTTATCAGAAAAATTAACACTTGGGAAAATGTTATTTGACGTCTAAACCCAAGTTAGAAATCTTGTGTTTTAACAGACTCAGATCTGAGCTTCAGCAGCCACATCACATTAAGGCGATTACTAAATTACTAAATTTACAAAGACCCAACAGTCCCACCATGAGCAGCACAAGGTGACAGTGGCAAGGAAACTCACTTTTAACAGGTAGAAACCTCGAGCAGGCTCTGGGTGGGCGGTCATCTGCCTTGACCTACTTACAGAATAGATTTTGCTGCTGCTAGTTTATACATCGCTCAATAATCTTGGGCCAAAATACACTGGCCTTGAAGAATATAAACCCAGTAGGGCACTTAGATCTCTGGGAGGCAGTCAGCTGGTTGAACCTCAAGTCAGAACCAAAACAGGGTGAAGCTGCTTTTAGCTATTATGCTGCACACAGATGGATCCAACTTCCTGATGATCTCAACTCGGCTGTTCTCCTGCACATTTGCATAACTGGTTTGTCTATTGCACTTTTATGCATTGGCAACTTACATCTTTTTACTGCACGGTAACTGTATTTTATGTTATTTTAGATTTTATCTATCTCATTTAAAAATTTAATTTTACTTTATTTTTCATTTTTATTAAAATTTCATTGTATTTTATTTCACAATTTATCATGTATTTCTAATGTTGTTCTTTGCCCATGTAAAGCACTTTGAATTACCTCTCTTTGAAATGTGCTATATAAATAAAGCTGCTTTGCCTTTCTTTGACTTTTCAGTTTGGCGCCATCTGTCACATCTGCACACGTGGTGGTGGTGGGGGGGAGATCCAGATGTTTTGGCATCACTTTTGGAGAGCTGTCATGTCGTCTTTATATACAGTCTACAGCATCAAATGGTAACATTTATGATTAATATTGTGTAGGGTCCCTTTCCAAATGAAATGAAATAAATAAATAAATACAAACATGTATAGAAGTCTGTAAATGTAGCCTGTTTTTCTAACATTGATTCAACACATTCCCCGTGCAGTGCAGCTTTCAACCCTTACAGACCCTCAATACCAACATCCAGCAACCAGTACCATTAATGCTTACATGCAGATTATGACAGTGAACATATATAATAATATATTCCACAATAAGATTAGATAAGATTCAGCTTTGTTGTTATTACAGAGTTTCTCAGTCCCAGCCCTCTGCATTACTCTGTCTATGTGTCCCTGTCTGCAGCCGCTGCTCACGTCCCCCAGGCCATGTACTTTCTTCCAGCTCCCCAGACCTGCCATCCTCAAGCCGTCCACCAGATGCCCTCAGACCTTTCCACCAGACCTCATTCACCTACTCACCTGTTCTCATGTCCCTCATAAGCCCTGCAGTCACCTGACCTTCTGCTTGTTCACCTGTGAGCTGTTGTCACTTCCTTTAACAGCCACTGTGGGTGACATCCAACAAAGGTCCCCAGCTGGACCTGAACTGGGTTATGTGGTATGGCACAGCACGCCCTATCTATGCAACAATCTTGAGGATGATTTTAAAGTAGTACAATTCTGAAATCCAAAAGAATGTTCAAAAATAATGTAATAAAAAATTGAGGATAATTTGACATCCAATCACGCTGTGTACATGACAAATAATTTCTCAGTTGTTCCTCTGTTGATATAATGTATTGATACCATATACCAGTGTGTTTGTGTATTCAGTTGAATTCAGTTCAATTTAAATTCAGTATACTGTTTATACTTCCTGTTTCATGTGCACCGAGTACCCACCTGAGCAGCTGTTGGTATGTACCTGTTTCCATTTTCATTTACAGGACAAGAGGCTTAAAACCAATTCAACAACACCTACCGCCTACAGCCCCAGAAATGAGTGTGGGCGTCAATCAACTCCTTCTCCCCTGGCACCATCTTGTGTTAGGTTGGAGTTTAGACTTTCTGTTGAGTTTCAGTATTATCATAGTTTTCATGACAGTGTGTTTCCCTGCCAGTGTCATTTGTTGCTGTTACATTTAACAAATGAATACCAGTTAGATAAAACGTCTTTCTTTCAGTTAACTCTTCATGTTTGCTTCCCCTATTTGCTGTGGTCTCAGTAAAAATAACAGATGGTCATGTTATTTTGTCCACCACTGTATTTTACACTTAGAAGACATATTCCACACATTTAATTTATATTGATTGATCAGCCTTTTTAAAAGTGAAATGGAAGGTAACTTTCCATGTTTCTTTCTCAGATAGGCAGTCGAGTCAGTAACTCAGATTAAGTTCAAAACACTCATACCTATAACGGGGCTGAATCAATAAGTATTTTCCAAGAAAACCAACAACAGGTAGCCAGGTAGCGTTCGCAGCCCCTCCTCCAGCGGGAACCACGCCCCTCCTCTCTGAGTGAGGCAGGCGACGTGAGCGGGGCTGAGCGCCTCACCTGGCTCACCTTACAGCCGCTCTCAAACTCAATGCCACGGAACAAAGGCAGCGGGAAATAGGCATCTGTTGTCAGAGACCTCCGCGTCTCTACGGAGGCCTCCGCCGCATGTGGACATGGAACCAGTCTACCGGGGTCTGGGTCGCTGTGTGTGCTGCTTCTGGCTCGCAGTAGCCTTTGACATTGTGGGACTGGTCGTACTTCTGATCGGGGTGTTTGTGAACGTGTTTTTCTATGACCTGCTCATCTATGCGGGCGCCATCGTCATCTTCCTCAGCCTCATCTGGTGGGTGTTCTGGTACTCTGGGAACATTGAGGTGCCACCGGCGGAGCTGGAGGACGATGTCGGGTTACTGAAGAAGAATAAGGGCGGGTTGAGCGGCGCGGTGAGGCGCCTCTCCAGCCGCGTGTCCAGTGGCATCAGGAACTCATTCCGCAGGAACGGAGCGCCGTCCAGCACCCGCACGGCCCGCCCGCAGAGGTCAGCCGGTGGGCCGCCGGGGGCCAAGCAGGCGGTGCAGGTGGCCGTTGCCATGGCAGCGATGAACCCGCAGGAGGATACCCCCCACACTACCGTCTCCTCAGTGGCGGGTGACGAAGAGATGCCGCACACAACCACTGAGACTTCACCTGCATAGTGCAGGCCGACAGGTGAGGTCTTACTCACAGAATGACTCAAACCTTATGTTTTGAATCTAGAGAGTTGAAATGTTGATTGTGGAAAGCAATGAGGTTTCAACAAAGAATTCAAATTTTTAGACCCATATCTTTAAACATTTGGCAATTCACTTCCTGGTCTGCACGTGTAACAATAGCCTGGGCTGTAGCTGAGGTCAAATCCCCCAACGTTACCATATCCAACCAAGAAAACCTTTACTAGCCACCCAAAAACAGAGAACCTTTCTAATATGATTTATTTCACGTTATATATATATATGTATGTGTGGGGTTTGTTTTGTATTTGAACAGTAGCCTACAATTAGATTTTCTGTAAATGTATGTCCCTTAGTACAGATCAAAAGACACACTGCCAGGAATATAATTCTTATACTAGTAAAATACTAAAATACTGTCAAATGTAGAGATAAAACAATGTCAAGCATACTGGATATCAACCATGTGTCGTGTATGTATTGTGTCCTCAGCCCTTCAATCTTTAATAGCAAACGTTTAATTGAATATTATCCCATTGGCAACACATTGTGATGTTAGATCAATATAATACAAACCTGTCTAAAAATGTATTGGGGTTATGGACACAGAAGGGATCATAGTCCTGTTTTAAATGAAAGGGTTTAACAGGGATACATTGCATAAATTACCTTTTATGTTAATCTGTATTCTAGAATACTAGAACTATGAAAATATCTTTTTTCCTCCGTACAACTTTATAATCTTTTTCTAATAATCCTCTTTCAGTTTGATGAAGTTTAAATGCAGAACTAAAAGGACTACCTGTGGCTATGGCAGTAAAAATTCTTATTTCTGGATGAATCATTAACCACAGTTCAGCACTCACTAAAAGACCAGCCCTTAGTTTAAACAATAGCAGGCTTAACTGTAACTTCCTTGAAGACCTTGGCATTCACAGATTAATATAAAAGTCTGTGATAAAAGGCATAGAAAGGACTTTCTGATTACCATGTGTCAACTCAAAAGCAGAACTCATCTCCACTATGTGCTCATTTTTTAATAACAATGTTTCATTCATTTTTTACCCCACAGAGACTTGATTAGAGCCTGCCCTACAGTGTCTGCAGTGGACTCCAGTTGATGCTGAACCTTTCTACTGTTGTGTGTTTAATGATAAATTATTCGTAATTGATGAAAATATCTTTAAGAAGTTTTAGCAGTTATTGAGTGTGTATTAAAATGTCTATTTTCCTAATAAATGTTATGTTTTAATCAGTATGGCAGCACAGATTGAGTCTGTTTGAGATGAATACAGATTTTTAGGACAGACTTTCAGCAATTCATAATGATGACTGCACAAATTAGCCCAATCTTCCAGGGAATTCATAGTTCACTATATGCAACATGAATGGCATCTTTTTATCACCGCTGTAGGAGAAATCATAGAACATGTGAACTCAAACAGGGCAGGTTTTTTTGTAAATAAAAGAAACCTGATAACCATCATATCTCAGCCCAAACTTCACCATAATGTTTTAACTTGACCCAAACCCCTAAAATCTTAACCAAAACCTATCCTAAAAGGTGTAAACCCACTTTTACAATAACAGAAATGTGTCATACTGTAACAAAAAGAGGGATTGAATTTACAAGTACAAACCAAACAGACTGTCAAAATGTGTTGCATAATAACAATCCCATTGGTGGGGCCATGCACCTCCCAAATGAACTGCAAAACAAACAAATTTAGAGACACTTATTCCTCTGACAGACTTAAAAGTTATAGTCACATGTTAGATATCTTTTATAATATTTGTGATATATTTTGTGCATATGTGTGTGTATGTGAGGACTGCTTTGTGTGACTTAACTGTCTTGTTATCATTTGGTTGAGATGGAGCTAATGATTCTTTTCATTATGGATCTCCATTAATCGATTGATTGATTGGTTGGTTTGTGAAAAAATTCTGAAAATAGTGAGAAATGGTGTCACAATGAGCCAGAACCTAAAGCTACACCTTCATGGTGCTTGTGCTGTTCAACATTATTAACAATACATTAAAATCATTCAGATAATTAAAAGGAAAAGCAGCAAATCCTCATATTTGGGAAGCTGAAACCATGAAATGTTTTTTAAAGGAAAAATAACATAAACGATACTCAAAATAGATAAATTTATTTTCTGTAAGTCGACTAACTGATTGTTTGACTAATCGTTTCTGCTGTACTTGTATAAACTGTTGGGTCATTTATTTATATAATTTAACATTACATTTTATAAGCTCTTCATATGTTTTGTGTGAAAAAATCTTAATTTGTAAAGTAACTAGTAACGTAAGCTGTCAATAGAAGTACAATATTTATAGTAGAAGTAGAAAGTGTCATGAAAAGAAAAGACTAGTAAAATACACAGTACCTCAATTTTGTACAGAAAAGTACAGTACTTGAATAAATGCACTTAGTTACTTTCCACCACTGCTAACAATGTATCATATGATGACATAGATCTGGTTAATAGCATATTACTGTGGAAGAACAGAGGTGTAGTCTGAAACAGGCTTGCTTGTTCCCACCCATGTTGATAACACGCCTCAGTGTTTAACCTTTGGTCCACGTTGCCTTTATTGTACTGCTGTTTCTTCTGACTGTAGCTGTGCTCTACTTCAATTACAGTCTTCATTCTATTATTGTTTAAACAATTTCTCAAGATGGATTCATCACAACAATTGTTAAATAACTTAATTTCATTAGATATGCTGTCTTCCTTTCAAAAAAAACCAATATTGCCATATAGAGCTTTTGTCATCTTCAATATCCATAAAAAATATAGTTATATAACAGAAAGTACAGCCAACCCATTATGCACTTAACTCACAAATCATTATCCAATATCAAGCAGAAGCAGCAGGGCTGGTGGGGCATCCAGTTGAATCCTCATGCAACCTTGGTGATCTTGCCAGTACATTGTTTGAAAGCACTGTTTGTTGTGTAAACCAGTTTAAGATCTCAATATCATTGCAACAGCTGCTTATTTTCTAACAGGAGTACATTAAAAACAACAGTCCAAAAGAGGGCCAGAATGAACCTTACATTTTTACTGTATTTGTACCACTGTAAATCTGTTCAGTATCACTTAGACTAACTGTCTTTTCGATAGTGAACTCCAAGGAAGAGACCAGGATCAGGACTGTAATCAAAAGGGTAGCCATTTTGTATAGAGTAAGTGAGTGCTTCTAACAGAGTGAAAAGACTCTTTATATACATATATATGAATTGTGCAAGATCCATCCATCCATTTTCTGCCGCTGATCCGGGGACAGGTCACGGTGGCAAAAGGCTAAGGAAGGTTGTCCAGACGTCCCTCTCCCTAGCAACATTTTCCAGCTACTCCTGGGGGATCCTAGGTGTTCCCAAGCCAGATGAGATATATAATTGACTTGTTGGAGATGAGCCAGACCAACGCAGACCTGCACAATTCCCATCGTCTTGCTGAGTATGCTGATTAGTGGTTTTGTCCGACTTGCTCTGGACTGGACTGTCAACACTCACAATTAAATGACGACACTTCCATTATCATTATTCCCCAATGTTTATCTACATGAACTTAAGCAATAACAGGTGTATTTAATGAGTACATTTCTAACACATTTGTGGTTTCTCCATGAATGGGGTCAAAACCACTGACCAAAATTGTTTGGCAAAGTATTAAGTGGTTATGCCTTCACATGCAGTAATCAGTATGACTCAGTCCATAGACAGGCATGGACACTGTTTTGGAGTTCCAGCTTGCTTTCTGTTCATTTCCTTTAATTTTTTCATTTTATTTATTTAACCAGGAAAACCTCATTGAGATTAAGAATCTCCTTTACAAGAGTGTCCTGGCCAAGACAGCAGCAACCCAAGTTACAAGTCAATAAAACCACAAAGTAAATTACAAACATACATTAAAATTCCAAGTTACAAAATAATATTAACAATCAAAACATTTACAACCTAAAGACTCCCCATTTAATGCCCTCAACTTGCTTTTAAAAAAGTGTAAGGAGACCGGTTCCCCCAGACATAGTATATCCTGCAGCAAATTCCAAGCTGTTGGAGCAGTATGTGATCTGGCCAATGGTTTTTAATAATAACCAATCCAGATAATACATATAGTTCTATAGCCTACATACTTTACAACTTCTTCTGCAAATAGTTAGATTTTGGGAATGGATCTAGAGAAGACCCACAGAAGCAAATAAGTCTATTAGTTGTTATTCGACATTGTTGCCATCACTGCTGTATATTATGTTCACTTGATTTTAGTTTTATTCTTGTGCTTTTGTTTATTTATTGGATCTCTGTACTTGTTTGTTTTCTATATTCTTATTTAAGTATGTACAGTTGTCTATACATCCATGAACAAAACTCTCTAACCCGGAACTCCAGCTTGTGGGAGTAGGAAGACTTTGAATGCGGCACCAGTGTTCTGTCTTCACTTCCGTAAGTACGCGGTCTCTAGACATGCGTTAGCTTGTTTATTGAATGGTCGTACACTTTCAAAACATTGTAATAACGCTACAAAAAACATTAACATTATGCTTACCCGGACGACTGGTGGTGAGCGTACCGAATAAAATGTAACCCGGGTGTCTTTTCCTCTTCGGCTGTATCTGTTAACGTCAACACCGCTAACTGAGCGGTGCGAAAACAAACGTTACGTGTTCCACGAGCACAGGGAAACATGGAGGTGAACGGTCGGGACTTTCTGAACACTCCTCCTCTAAAGACCGTCAGGTTTGGGGGAAGTGTGGCTGACACTTTGGCTAAACACAAACAGGTGAGTGGCAACGTTATGTCAGTATATCTTTACCAGTTACCGGTTGACAAAACTCACTTGTATTTGAGTGCTGTCCGGTACCGTTAACCATTTGAATACTGACACAAATGATGAATTGTTGCTTTCGGTATATTAACACGGGAAACGTAAAGTGGTTGGCGGCTTGCATTGTGTGATTTGCTGTTTCTCTTCTTGTCTGAAGGGAGACTCGAGTGACTATGAACTGCTGAGACATCAGTTGGCTGATCCTGACATAAAGGTACAGTAAAGCATCAGTGTGTTGGAGGTTACCTGAGATCTGTAGAAAAACAGTAAGCATGACTCACGTGTCTCCTCTGACAGGAAGCTCAGATCATCAACTGGCTGCAAGAATTCCGGAGCTGTGTGACCCAGCTAACCAAGGACCACGAGCAGCTCATCTACACTATACTGGTGAGTATGGGCTTGAAGACTGCTCATTGCAGAGGGTGGACACACCACCATGGGGACCTGTAGCATGTTAAGAGCCAGAAAGATGAGGTGATCAATCAATCAGTCCATAGAAAGGAAATGGGCAGCTATGAGTTTTTTCAGCTATTACATTTTTCAATTTAATTCAAATTAATTTATATAGCGCCGCATCATAACAAAGTTATCTCAGGGCACTCTATCGCATTGGAGCAGGTAGAGACCAACTTCCACACACACAGACCCAACGATCCCACCATGAGTAGCACTAGGCGACAATGGCAAGAAAAACTCCCTTTAAACAGGTAGAAACCTCGAGCAGAACCAGAACCAGGCTCTAGGTGGGCGCTCATCTGCCTCGACCAGTTCAGAAATATGATATTTTATAGACAAAACACTAAGTCGATGAATTGAGAAAAGAATGTGTAGTTGCGCCCCTGGTGGTGGTGTTGTATAGCTACTTGAACTGAGTAGTACTGACTCTGTTTTAAGAGACCATGTTTTAAATCAGTGGGTAGGACTGAATAATGGCAATATTATTAATAACTTTGATATTACTTTTGGATTACATAGGTATTAATAGAATTAGCATATCTGTCAGATTTTAATCACATTAACCATGCCAGAGGATTATTAATCATGCCGAAGCTATTTGCAGTAATGAGTATATCTTTTGAAATACAGCACTCACATCTTTCTGTAAGGTTTTCAGCAAGTAAATCACCAGACATCCAGTATCTACCAGAAATGTGAATAATCTGCCTGTTTCAACCTGCTGAAACGGTTCTCTGTGTGTTTGTGTGTTTGTGTGTCTGTGTGTGTGTGTGTGTGTGTGTGTGTGTGTGTGTGTGTGTTGTGTGTTTTCTCCAGAGACTGCCCTGGGTGGGCCGGAGCCAGGCTGTGGTGGAGGAGTACATGGCTTTCCTCAGTAACCTAGTCTCAGCGCAGACTGTCTACCTGTGTGCCTGCCTCAAGATGGTGGTCTCCCACTTCACTCCCAGTAGGTGCCAAAATGTGATCAAATAAAATAAAGAATTCCAGCTCGCACAGTGGAGTCAAAGTAATGATATCACTGCTTTATGTTTTCAGTTTGGTAAGAGTTCACATCCAAAGGGTGAACATTGGCCATAGAATGTATTTGCTGTATGCCACCATCAGGGACTCATGGAGAAATAACGTGTGTGTGTGTGTTTCCAGAGAGAGTGACCATCTGTGAAGGAGGAGTGGATATCTCTGATTCAGACGATGAAGATGGGAGTAGGTGTCATCACTCTTATTTCAAATGAACTGTTTGAAAAATCAGAAACCTGCTGTGGTTCAGGACTGTGTGTGTTTGTGTGCGTGTGCGATCTGGCTGAGGTGTGCAATCTGTGTTCTGCTTGCTGATGTTTTGGAAGGCTGAGAGTGAAGGCCGGTGAGAGGCGTGAATGTGATGCAGGGCAGCGTTTTCCTACATCCTCTTCCTCAAAATCTCTATTTAAACCCCAGTGAACTAACTCTCTCCTGCCCCTGTGATATGTTAAGACCTCCCCAGAAGCTTCGATCAGTGTCACCAGGCGTTGCAGCTCATTACCAGATACGTTCCATCGTAAGTCATTTGTTATTCTGCTGGTGTTTTTGTCTTCTTGTCTTGTTTTTAGTGTTTTGACTCACCAAAAGCAAAGGTTTGTCTTCATTCTTTCTTAGGGGCAGAAATTCCAATAACAGTAACTGCATCTATACTGCATATTATATTTTTTCAAACATAATACATATTATTCTAAGTCTATGCCTGCTGTATGCATGCTAATCTGTCCCAGCTGAAGGAGGACGAGAGGCTGGATGGTGGACTTTTAACAATCCTTTAGTAAATATGGGGGATATTAATTAAAGATTTGCAACCCTTTTTTAGGCCCTAAACAGTCAAATTGCATTTGTCGATATTTAACAAATAAAAATCTGCACCAAGGTTTTACTCTGGTAAAATGAAAGCGGCATATTTTGTCTCATACAATATGTAGTTTAAGGTTTTCCTGTTCAGAGGCTCAAATATGGAAAAAGAGAAGGGAAACGTGTACTGTCTAACTGCATGTTTAAATATACAGTACATTGTGCATTATTGTGCATAGACATGAATTTCCTGCACTAGTGTTGTGTTCTGTACTGTCAAGGTTTGTCCTCTTCTTTCAGCACGAGTCGCTTTCTGATGCCCATCCTGCAAGAGAACTTCCCCTTTGTACAGAAATCCTCCAGAACGCTGGTGAGAGACACTGAATAATGCGTTATTATTGCATGTATGTTGAATGCATGTATGTTGGCGGCCTCGTCACCCAGAAAACATGCGCTTACTTCAGTGGCATCAGGAAACAGACTTCTTAGCCTGTGGGGAGGTTATAAAAAGGTTCCGCCATTATTAGACATGCAGACAGAACCCTCAAACAAGATGTGGGAAAAGAAGTAAGCATCCATCACGTCTGAGAACCAGAACATGTTTGGTGCTCAGACATGATGGATGCATTACACATACATGTACTGTATGTTGTAACATATTGTGTGCCATTCACATGGTCTCGTACAGCCCAGCTTCTGTCTGAACCCACATTAGGCTTAGTTGAGATCTAGAAAAAGTACTACGCTGTAAATTCTGATCTGCATCATTACCACAATAGCGTTTAGTTGACTCATAGTTTGTTGCTCTCTGCAGGAGTGTTACGTCCACAACCTCCTGAGGGTGACCACGTACATACCAGCAATTCGACGAGACGTACTGGAGGTGGTCATTGGAAAGATGCTCAAACTGGATGTAAGTGGTTAAACTTGATTGCGGCAGCACAGTATGCGTCATTGCTGTGAAATCGTCCTTCCTGCCGATCCAGGCTAGCATCAGCCTGACTGGATTTTCCAATCAATAGTGTAGTATTCCATTCCTGTGGCATTTCTACGAACCAATCAGGACTCTGATCTTGTCAGCTACGTGTCGTCCACTTGAAGACACCCTCTACCCTTGACCTTGGCTAATGTGTCTATCAAAACTTTAAGTGAGGTCACATTTTGTAGCGAACATTAATGTGCACTGTAGTGTAGCAATACTCAGGCTAAAGTGAATTTCACGAGGATGATTATCATCAGTGGCATGCCAGAGTTAATAAAGTGCTGGTAACAAGCCAGAAGCCAGAAGCCACTGCCTTACAGAACAACAAGTCATTAAAGTTGCTGACTGTTTAAAGCCACCTCCCTGGTTTGTAATGGTAGCTAAACTAGCTAGCACTAGCTAACTTCATGGTGTTTCTCAACTCGGCTACCAAGGTTCCAGGTTCAGGGTACATTGGTCCAAACATATTCGGACCCTCCCTCTACACCCTCTATTTTCTACTGTTTATTCTTCTTTTTTCAATAACTTTATTTAGCATTGTAACTGTATCAAAAAGCAATTTCCCTTCTGGGATTAATAAAGTATTTCTGATTCTGATTCTGATTTAATATACATCCGTTATGTAAAACTAGCTTGTTTTCTGTTGGTAACAGTGTGTGGGGTATATTTCAGGTGAGTGCATCGCGGTCAGACATCGAGGAGGCAGAAGAGAATGCAGTGCAGAGTCAGCGGGCAGAGGAGCACACTGAGGAGGGACTCTTCGACATGGTGACTACCAGCACTGGCTTGCTGAGTCCTCTGGGTTTGAAATGCTCAGTGTTAGTCTGTCTTTATTAAGGCTATAAATAAACAATAGAATAAATGGAATTGGTTGGCTTTATGCATTTAGCAGTTACACCAATCATAACCAAAAATATTAGTAGTAGTAGATAAAAACAAAGTTGTATGTCAATAAATAAAGTAAATACCTAGAAAGGACATAATTGCTACATCCTAAAATAACTGTAATGCAGCACCTGAAATATAAATCACAATAAATGTCTGCATGAAGGCCTGCAAGAAAATGAATAATATCAGCATATCACAATAGATGACTGTGTGTGTCTTCGTCAGGATGAAGACATGTCAGCAGATCGACCCTGCAGAATGGCTGTGATGACCCACCCAGTGGCTGAGAGGCTGGACACCCTCATGGCTGTTGTGATGGCTTACATCAAGGATGCCTGCCATGTCAATGGTAGCTGAATACGCTGCTTTTACACAGAGCTGAGTCCACATTCTCAGAACGCATTAAATACATTTGAGACATTTTTGATGTTTTGGATCCTGTAGTGAACGTTTTTGGCCTCTTCTGTGGTCTTCCCTTTGTTTTCTCTCTCTCAGGCTCTCTTCATGTGGAAAGGACAAAGGAACTGTACAGAGATTTGCTGAGTGTGTTTAACAAGCTCATTCTGCCAACACATGCGTCCTGTCATGTCCAGTACACACTCTTTTACCTCTGCAGCTTCAGACTGGTCAGTACTCCCCACACTGAATGAGTGCGTGTGTAATGGCAGGAAACAGCAGTATGTAGCATCTGGTCCTCTTTAGCAGTGAGACACGTGATCAGTTGGAGGTCAGATGACTTGACTTGGACAGACAGACACAGTTAGAGACTAGCTGGTGAACACAGTGGAGCATTTAGCAGCTAAAGAGACAAACATTTAGCTGCTAAAGAGACAGTGCCCCCAAGTGTCAAAATAGCAGTTAATGCTGCTTTAATTTCCAACTGAAATGACACAACAAACATATTACATTTACCCAGGACCAGGTGTAAACTGCCTAAATCCAAATAAACTCTGCTGCTTTTCCTTGTACACGTACCAATATAGATTATTTTTGTTTATTTGCTTATTTCACCTGCTTTGATAATGTACTGTTTGTGAGATGGGGCCGTTCTGGAGTCCTCTATTGTATTTCCTGTGTCCCAGGCCTTGGCTGAGGCCTTCCTGGAACACCTTTGGAAGATCCTGCAGAGCCCCTCTCAGCCTGATGTCCTTCGCCAGGCTGCTGCCGGGTACCTGGGCAGCTTCCTGGCCCGAGCCAAGTTCATTCCTGTGCTGTGAGTCCATTCTGCTGAAGAAAACGCAGAGGCAGCTTAAAGCCATAGTGAGCAGTTTATTCCCATGTGAGCATGTTTAATCCAGTGTCGCCCCCCCATCTGTCGCCCCCCCCCCCCCTCCTCCTCCCTCCTGCAGCACTGTGCGGGCCTGCCTGGAACTGCTGCTCTCCTGGATCCATCGCTACATTGACAGCCAGGACAGCAGCGGCAGACAGGCCTGCTGTGACATCAGTCTGCATGGGCCCTTCTACACCGCATGCCAGGCTGTCTTCTACACACTCATCTTCAGACACAGAGCCATGCTGGAGGGCAACATGAAGAAAGGTACCAACATCAGCACAACACCACCTGCCGCTCTAACATTACCATCGGAATATCTGTTTCCTGCAGTTTTCACTTCACTGTTTCTTAAAAGTTGCCTCAACACACACAGAGAAAATGAAGCTCATCAGTGTGTGAAACTGGATCCCTATTCTGTGAAGTGAAATAGGATTTAACAGAAACACAAGCTGCTGAAAAAACATTCCAGGGTTTAGGATTAACTGAGAGACGTGTTAGTGCTCCATGGCTACTTTGAAGAATAACTTGTATCTGATATGTTCTCTTCACAAAAACAATTAATGTTAAAATCTTCGAAAGGACATTAAAATCCAGAATCTATGAATAGAAGTTTTCCTGCTGGACGACAGCTGTCTCCTGCTTCACTGTAAAGTCCATTCTCTCTTTCTCTCTGTCTGTGTGTGTGTGCGTTTGTGATGTAACAAATCATGTTCGTAGGCCCGCCCCTTAAAATACACAGACATCATTCTGCACAGTGAAGCTCAAACATTCAACTGCAGCAACAAGAACAGAAACATATTTTCAAATTATATGAAAATAAAAATGTTCAAATGAGTTTTAGCAAACCATTCATTTAGTGTATACAACTTCTAAAATAACAGCAAGTTACTGTTACAGTCCAAACAATCACGGCAGCAAGTCCACATCAAATAATAACACCAGACCAGTAAATCTAGTTCTGTAACAAGCAGTGACAGTGGAATCAATCTAGAGTCACCCTGTGTTTGTGTTTGTCAGGTCTGGAGTACCTGCAGAGTCTGAACCTGGAGCGGGTGGTGATGTGTCAGCTGAACCCCCTCAAAGTGTGCCTGCCTTCAGTCACCAGCATGTTTGCTGCCATCACCAGGTACACTCCTTTGTTTGTAGCTGGAAATCATTTGTAGCATCTTAAAACATGAATGAGGATAGTGATAGTGAGTTACTTGCTACAGTTGCATTTCTAGTATGGATGAAAAACGCGAGGGTCCAGATGAGCGGCTGACTTTGCTACTAGCTGATTGGCTGTTGAAACAGGTCCCGTACGTACAGGCTGAGTCTCAGGCGACACATCAGCCTAGTAGAAGTGGAGAAGTAAAAAGAATCATTAAAAGTATCAAAAAGTCTAGTAATTAGTGATTTCCAACACTGCCTGCTTGTTTAGAATAACGGACGCCTCAGTTTAGCACCTAAATCCAAATGGAATGTTAGTTTTGAATTGCCAGATGACACAGACAGGCATATTAAACACTTTCTAATCTCTAACTACCAAACATCAGGTTATGCAGTGGCTAGTTTACACCATGAGACAGTTGATTGAGTCACTGAATTCAATTCAATTCAATTCAATTTTATTTATATAGCGCCATATCATAACAAAGTTATCTCAGGGCACTCAATCACATGTAGCCGGTCGAGACCAACTTCCACACACACAAATACCCAATGTTCCCATCATGAGCAGCACTAGGCGACAATGGCAAGAAAAACTCCCTTTAAACAGGTAGAAACCTCGAGCAGAACCAGGCTCTAGTTGGGCAGTCATCTGCCTCGACCGGTTGGGTTGAAAAAAAAAAAGGAGATAGAGAGCAGGAGGAAGGAGAACATACAGTAGTGCAGTATAACACTAATAGCAACATTGGCGGTTGAGCAGGAACACGGGGGCAGCAGGAGCAACCACAGATCCAGACTCTACAGAGCCGGAGGCAGAAACACCTGCAGAAATCTTTAGGAGAGAGAGAGAGAGAGGGACGAGAGAAGCACATGAATAAAACATGGTTTGATATAACCACAGCTTTGCACCCCCACACACCGTCAGCGTGTCCCACCCTGGTCACCCACAGCACCCCGTGTGTTGTTGCAGGAAGTATCAGGTGGTGTTCTGCTACACCGTCATAGAGAGGAACAACCGCCACATGCTGCCGGTGGTGCGCAACTCTGCAGGGGGAGACTGTGTGACCACCAACACCAACCCCCTGGACAGCTTCTTCCCCTTCGACCCCTACCTGCTCAAGAGGTACACTGGCTGGTTGTTATCTGTAATCAGATCTGACTCTTTCATGTCCTGTGACTCCACTGTTACTGCTCCTCAACAATCCCTCAGTTTGTATTTCACACCGTGTTTAATGGTTTCAGTGTACTGCTGAATATCTTTAGAATCTGTTGTATTTTTTGTTGTATCAGTCTTCTTTACTTGGCTACTCTGTGAGATGAATGTTCATTCTTGACCTTTGAAACAGTAGCTGACAGTGTTCTCACCACAAGGTCCAGCCAGTAGCTGCAGATACGATAAAGTACATGTCATGACCTCAGAGCTTCACTGAGCCTCACAATCACCATCACGCTAAGAGGTCTCATGATGCTGGTTTTCAACTCTGTAATTCAACGCAGGGTTTCCAAATCTAGTCATGAGCGCGATCACATAAAAGGGGCGGGGTTTACAGGATAGGACCAATCACAAACATGACAAAAGAAGAGCAAACTATAATATTACAGAAATATGAAGAAGTTAAACACATCGTTCAGTCATCCGGTCAGTAGACAGTGCTTTTGTACGAGTTATCTCGAACGTAACCTGCTCCGGAGCAGGTTAGGTGTGCAGCATGTTACCATGGCGATTGACCCCGGTAAGAAGTGAACCACCGTCGTAACCCTGAGAACGCAAAGTTAAACCTGAAGTTACCTCGCTAACCCAAATCATGCTTTGTAGTACAGACCTCTGGACCTTGTGGTGAGATTGTTCTGTCAATAACTTGTGAAATAAATAAATGACCCAGAAGACAGTTGGACAGCGATGTTATTGTGTGGTAATAAACTAAAGAAGAACTGAGTAGCAAGCATGTCTGAACAAGGAAACCCAAACTGCACAAGTAAAACAAGGTGTGTGTCTGTCTGTCTGTCTGTCTGTCTACAGGTCTGGTCAGCTGATTGAGCCACTGTACCAGGTCTGGGAGGAACTAGTAGACACAGAGCTGCTTCCCACCAAAACAGGCCAACAGGTGAGACGACAGAAGGGCACTGCAGCAGTTTACTATCACGCTGCTATAAAGTTGGGGGAGATTGATGAATTAGGGCTGCAAATAACCAATATTTTTATTATCGATTACATGTCTTCAAGTTCAAGATATTATGTGCTCTATACTACATATTTGCTCAGGTACAAGTGCATCATGGAGTTCAGCCGAGTCATTAAAGATACACATATTGAAAATAAAAGATGTGTCTGACCAACACTAACATGGTTGCCATGTTTTTGGGAGAAATCACTTTAACGATTAATTGATTATCAGAATCAGATCAGAATCAGAATCAGAAATACTTTATTAATCCCAGAAGGGAAATTGCTTTTTGATACAGTTACAATGCTGTTGTTATTGAAAAAAGAATAATAAACAGTAGAAAATAGAGGGTGTAGAATGTAGAGGGTCCGAATATGTTTGGACCAGGGGCCGGAGCTGCTCCAGGACGAGTCTTTCCAGGGCCTTCATGATGTGGG
>JAVQJL010015550.1:0-10331 GCA_036024295.1 Nannoperca obscura
TGAACGTTTAATTGATACATTCAGTATAAACATTTTTGCTACTTGACAGATATGTCAATTGGCAACATTTCAGAAAATGATATCTGGTCTGCATTAGCTTCAAAACATATTTATATAAAAATTATGTATATATATATATTAACATAATAACAAGGAGACAGGGTTGTGCTTCTAATGTTGGTGTTCTCTCTCTTTTGGGGTCTGTTCAGGTTGACAACATTGGGTCTGATTTTGGAGTGGTTCCCTCAAAAAAAAAAAGTATTGATTTTGTATATTGTCTGTGAGGACCTCTACTACGTGCTCCACAGTGGATCATCGCAGTCAAGCAGGAAAGGTAGAACTGTACTGCTGAGACATTTCACCTTTGTGATAGAGAAGACATGAAGCTCAACAGGTTTCACAACCACACTTGACTTACCTAGGCAGCTACAAGAACATGAACAGCAATTAACTTTTGACTAAACCAACAGAAGCTAAAAATACAATAAAGAGGTGAGACAAGACGAGGGCATACTGAAGAGGCTGATTAACTGTGTGGTCTTTTTGCCACAGAGAGCTAGTTTTAGGGGTCACAACGAGGGGAACGAGTCAAACAATAGAGGCAATTATTTTGAGCTTTTTTTCCTTTTGACTGAACACAGCAAAGGTTTTTATTGAGATCTGTCAAACAATAAAACATTTACTGGCACAATGGTTCAAATCTACAATGACATAATTACAGCTGTTGCAGATGTAGCGGGAGGAGAAACTAAATACAAAGCCATGAAAGCACGATTTGTTGTTGTTATGATGGATAGATCTACTGCTATCAGTAATTTGCACAGCTGTCTCGTGTGCTCTGTTATGCGTGTATGAGTTTTAGGGCCATCACAGGAGGCGGGAGGTCAGAATATGTCAAAGCCCTGGTCCTTACATTTTTGGAGGAGTATAATTGTCTGGAAGGAGTTGCAGTAATGACATCCGGTCTAAACCGACCGCATGGCAAAGTCATCTCTCTGGCTCTATTAATCCTTTGTTCTCCCCACCTGAACCTGAATGTGGCCATGTACCAAGGAGCAGCAAAGATGAGATGGGATGTCAAATATTCTTCTCACACATCACCGGCCTGTCTGAGTTCCTTTCCAGGTCCCCAAAGCCAGTACAAGTGCTTGATGACACATGTCAGGGACTACTCCCACGCTTGGCACCAGCAGGATGGAATTTTACTTTCAGATTTCTTTGCACAGCGGTGAAGAAAGCTGCACTGACTTTATTGTGTTGTGTTACTTTACAATTAATCATTATAATAATATGATGGTTATATCTTTCTCCTGGCCTACTTTGCTTCTAGTCATCATCATCTAGTATCATTTTATATTTTTAGAAATATATACACACAAAACAGTTTATATATTTTTTATTTTGTTATTTGCTGATGACTCTAATTTTTCAAACAAACTTATACCACTCTCCAATACAAATGTACATCTTTGTGATGCCTCAGCCATCTTAAAACAACGGAAGTTCAAACTTCCAAAAACAAACTTTGAAAAATAATTGCAGGGGGTGAATAATCTCTGGACGGTGTGGGGAGCGTTACTGCACAGAGAAGAACATTTTCATGGAGTGAGAGAAAAACAGATGCTAAATGAGAAAACGAATGTTCAACGAACCACATTCCTGTCACGAACACCGTGGCACTGCTGCACAACATCTGGTGGTTTTCCAACACATTACCGGCAACACAACACTGTTTATTGGGCATATGAGGATGAATGAATACAATTACACACACAGTAGATTACATATAGTGGGTCTGTATGGAATATTGAGCAATGCTGGAGCACAGAGGCAGAAGTTGCTCAAATAGATGCTTGTGTGGTTTGGACCATATGTATCTGCTTCAATAGATTACCTACAGGAGTTCAGTATGCTCGCCTGTGTCTTCTCTCCTCTTTCTATCTCAATAAAGAACATTCTTATTATTCCCTAAACTTATCTTACATCACTAGGAATCAATGAGTGATGTTTAGTGAACTTCTTTTTTTCCTCTTAGGTTAGGTTCTCATGGTTCCGTTTCATAAATGTTACACATTGTGATATTGAGTGCACAAGCACAACTCTGATTGCCACTCCCAAGAGTCAGCCATGGATGGATCAAGCATACATGGGGCTATTACCCAAAATGATTATGAATATTATTTCATAATAAGCTTTTAAGCTTTTTGTAAATGACTTGGCTTGCTGATTATTTCTTGTATGCAACAGCTAACAAAGGTTATTTTGTTAACGGCAGGCTTTTAGTAGCCCCATTGCCCAAATCTCTCTCTCTCTCTCTCTCTCTCTCTCTCTCTCTCTCTCTCTCTCTCTGTGTGAAATTCAAATATTCAATATTGACAAAGCAGTACAAAAAAAAAACAATATAAAAAAGGCATAAAATAACGTAAATAATAATTAAAATAAATCAAATGTAATTAAAATACATGGGCAGCTGTAATCCTTGCATACAGGTATAAACACAAACTTTTAATACAGAGCTTGTTCTGTATATGACAACAGTCTTACTTTGACTTACACATATTGACTCGCCACATAGAAAGGGCAGTTACTAAAAATGTGTGATTTGGTGGTTCCGTTCCAGTATTTGATATAGTTTTCTTTTTGTTTTGAGATGATTTGGTTGGGACTTGATTGGGTTTGGCGTCTGTCCTGAGGCCCTGGTGTCGGGGTGTAAAGGTTCAGGACCAGCTGGCAGAGAGGATACTTATCTTTGTTCAGCTCTTGGCAAAGAAGGGCCTTGTACTGGTAGGAACAGGGATCACTAGATAGGAAGTGTTCTGCATGCGGGGCTTCCAGTGGGGGGGTTCCCATTTTTGGAGGTTCTGTCTGGTTAGTGGACCCCACACTTCTACCATATAATATTATTGGGTCTCTTACTGTATTTAGAATTTTGAGTGTAGTTCTGATTGGAATGTCAATCTGATTTTTTCTATTGATGGTGTAAACTTCTTACCTTCTCCTTCAGCACATTCACAGCCATGCCAAAATGTCCAGTGGAATTGATTTTCAAGCCTAAATTTGTATAATGCTTTGTATGCACAATTTCTTTATTTCAAAATCTGAATTTACTTTTCAGAGTTGGATTGTTTTTAAAAGGCCATATTTACAGTGCTCTCTCTCTCTCTCTCTCTCTCTCTCTCTCTCTCTCTCTCTCTCTCTCTCTCTCTCTCTCTCTCTCTCTCTGAGAATAGACCTCGCATCTGTAACGTATGTTTCTGGCAAGTACTCAGTTGCCACTTTGGTGGATTTTATCAACAAGAGCAAATTAAATACTTAGATCAAAAAAGGCCAGAAATAATGGAATAATGCTTGAAATGTAAATGTACTATTTCAATCATGCTCCAACCACTAGATGCATTTGAATCAGCATCAAAAAATCTTTTTCATGTGGTGAAAGAGGGCTGATGATAAATCAATCTGCAGTTATCTATAAATTAATGTCAGTGATTCTTACAGTATCTGTTGTCCACTGCTGTTTTATACTGTATGCGCTTTCTCCTTCACTTCATTAAATTCCTGCAGTTCGCTGTGTTTACCTTGATTAAATGACATGCAAACAACAGTAGACTGCTGTAGAATAACCACACAGAGCTCTACACATGTCAGACTGGATGGTTGTAACTCGGTATCCTGCTGTTTATGTGTGAGACATTGGATTACCGGAGCTCATTAGACCATCTTTCCACTGTTTTTGGAATTTATTTTAAAGGTCCATGTTTTCTTCCTGAAATGCATTATGGTGCACATGCTGCTGTGACATTTGGCGGTATGGTGTGACAGTTTGCAACATGATATATGGTAGCATTAAAATTGCAAAAGTTAATGTTAATGCGATCGGCTTCACCAAACTATTGTTTTTTCAATTATCATTCACTATAATTGAATTCATTTGTATTGACATTTTGGTTCATTAACAAAAAAAACCAAACATGTTTGGCGTGTGTTGGTGTGTTCACGTCGTGCCATTCTGCTCCATCCACACAACAACACGATTTCCTGAAGAAGCATCTCTTCATTTGTTGACCTATTGCTCTCACCCACCCCCAATTAAGAGCACAGAAATACAGTATGACTAAACAAACACCAAAAGCAGAATACATACAAGTAATATGAATAATAAATTCAGCAACAACCGTTAAGTTTATAATATGCAACTTTGACTATACTAATTTAAACCAGTATGTATTACACTTGCATGACATCCAACTATTCTTGTTATACCCTCATTTCACATTCAGGTGGAGGAACACATCACTGCTCGCCTGGCAGGTAGGCTGTCTGAGTTGTGTTCCTTTGGGATGGAAGGGATGTCCACACCGAGACGTGTCCATCACTATTGACATTGCTGAGATGATGCCAACCCGGACAGAAAGGAACCTGTGTGTGACCCTGGACTAAAAGAAACTTCTCAGCAAACATTGCAGGAGTAGCCCTCGCCTTTTGATTCCTCCTGGGCATCATGACATTTTTTCGAATTTGCCCTTTCCTC
This sequence comes from Nannoperca obscura, assembly GCA_036024295.1. Classification (NCBI taxonomy): domain Eukaryota; kingdom Metazoa; phylum Chordata; class Actinopteri; order Centrarchiformes; family Percichthyidae; genus Nannoperca; species Nannoperca obscura. The sequence continues at coordinate 4,529 of JAVQJL010015550.1, forward strand.
ACTTGGGGGGTGGCCCAGATGCTCCTGCAGACACACCTCCCACGTGGATTGCTGCAACCTCCTTCTTGCTAGAGCCCCTGTACTGGGCCTCTTTGTCTCTTGGTCTGGAATGCTGCTGCCCACCTCATGTTTTCCCACAACACTCCTCTTCTCTTGTCACTATACTGGTTGCAGCTCCCATTCAAGACTCTGTAGGTGCTGTCTAACAGGGCAGTGAAGGAAAGTTCTTTCCTTCCTTCAAGCCATGGTCATACCCTACACTCTGGTGCAACCATTACGCTCTTTGTTCTTTTGTCTCTGGACCATTGCTCTGTGATTGCTCATCTCAACCAAGGCTCTTTCGGCCTGTAGTGGAGGAATGAACTGCCTAAACTGACTAAAGTAAGGACAGCAGAGTCACTGCTCATATTCAGCCTCAGGCTAAAAACCCACTTTTTCTACATCAAAACATAGTTGCTCTCAAGTCTGATACCTGTTTAACAAAACAAACAACACCAACAAAAAAAAAGCCCTCAATGTGCTTGTATTGTAGCACTAGTTGTGTGTGAAAGGGATGCACTTATTGTTTTTGATAAAATCTGTGGAGTGGAAAAGTGGAGGGGACATAAGGGCTCAGATAAAAAAAATGTTTTTAAATGTCTTCAACATATGTCATTTTAGGCAATGTAATGAAGTCAGAGTAGATAATTACAGCGAGTGAGGAAACAAATAGCATAAAGGTAAATCACAAGGGCACAGCCTAGGCTAATACAGAGTTGACAATAGGAAAACGTCAACATCAACCGCACAAGTGATCCATATGCATCATCTGACGATTTGTTTCTTTTATATTTACATTGCAGTGTTTACTTATTCTGCAAATATTCCTTTCTCAAAGTTGTCTTATCTGTTAGTGAATATTTTGGTGCAAGCTACTTTCAGAACATTTTGTAACAAATTATGCTTTTAAAAAGTGATGTGGAAAAAATCGTCCATGTCAAAAAGTGTAAAGGTGTGTGCACCAGCTCTGAAGTATGCATGAGGTGCACATATTCTGACCACCTCTTTAATAATAAGATTATGTGGAAATAACATATGCATGTTTTTCATTCACATGAATTCTTTATACAGCTGGCCCCAGGAGTTACTTTTAACTTAACTTTTCTGACCATGCTCCACCTACTTCTACCTCCACTGATCAATTGTGATCATGTGACACCCAAATGCAGCGGTGGAAGGAGTACTCAGATCCTTAACTTAAAGAGCCAATACAACTATGTAAAAATGATTCATTACAACTAAATGTCCTACATTGAAATTCATACTTAAATAAAAGTACACAAGTATTATAAGCAAAATGTACTTAAAGCATCAAAAGCACCTGTGGCATTAAGCTGTAATGTCAACGTGTAAATAGCATTTTACTTCTGTAGCTGGAGGTGGAGTTAGATTTAACTACATTATAAACAGTAAGAAGGACTAAACTACCTTCGGGTCACTTGATAATTCAGAGGGGCCGTGACATGACTACTGTATTTATTATTATAAATGTAGTGGAGTAGAAGAATACTCTACAGTAACATAAACTGGATATACTCAAGATACATACAAGTACTAGCTTTTTTTTTTTTTTTACTTGAATACAGTTCTTGATCTACTTTGTTACATTTTACCATTGCCTAAGATCTATGCTCCAAATACAGCAGGTCTCTTTTTGGGTAGGAGAGAATATGGAAATTAGGACTATGAGTATTACAGCTCTACTGCCTCCTCCATAAAATAAGGGCCATTCACCATGACAACACTGATAATGTGTCATGGTGAGAAAATCAAAGAGCACACCACAATCTGTGTTCAGTGTGTGGGAGAAAAAACTAAGATAGATGACTATACAGTATAAGACTGCTAAAAATATGACCATACAATGGTTAAAAATAACTGAGGGAAATTTGGACGAAACATTTCACAAACTGACACCGCTGGTGGCATTTCTGAGCTCCATTTGTGGCATTTGTTATGACCAAAACACTACAAACTGGCAATTTTATTAATGATTATGTTGCCAGGTGCTAAGACATCTGCCTTTCAAATGTACTTTTTGTGCACTTAGTGCACTTAGTTTGTACAAAAATGTTCCTGCTTAAATTATCAGTTTTGGAGGATGTTATTTTATAAACAGGAAACCACTGTAGCATTGTAATCCACCCTAGAAGGCTGTCAAATGATAAACAGTATCTTTGTTTCTTTTGTTGCTAGACCCTTCTGTTACATCACTGTCTGTCTCTACATTCTTAAAATGTAACTTTATGTCAATAAGAGGTCACAAGAGGAGAAGAGTGTCGTCGGGAGGGGAGTTCTATTAATGTGATAATGCTTGCAGGTCACCAATCCAGGTCATATATTATTCACTGCTCTTAATACCTACAGCATGTTTGACCTTTCTCCTCACAGTTGAATTCATCATCTAAGATGCAGTATACCTGTAAGCAGGGCAGGTATTTCACAGGGGCCACAAGGGCCATGCCCCCTCAGTTTGGCCTTATGCCCGTCAAAATATGACATGTCCTGCGGCCACAGTGGCCTTCACTGTTTCCTCCTCTGCCTCTTTCTTGTCATTGTGGTTTTTAGACACCAGTGTCTTTTGTTGGGATTCTGAATTATTATTGGGAAACATCAAGTGAAACACTGTGCACATAACCAGTGGTGGGACCGGGGATATTTATGACGATAGAAAATCTAGCACCCTGGTCTCCTGGCTGAAAGTCCTGACACAGAAGGGTTTATGTTGAAAGCCTGGTGCGCCTCAGTTTCTCATACAGACGCTCAAGGTACCCTTTAGGTTTAGGCTACAAAACTACTTGGTTAGGCTGAAAGGGCCATGACAATGTATCCGTATTTGACAAACAAGCCAGATCGTTTTTTTACCAGAAAAAATGGAATCATAATGGATACATTTTGGAGTGTATACTTTCAGTGTGATTTCAAAGTGATTCTGTGATGCATTCTTGATAATTACAGTTCCTGATGGTAAAACAGCATATTGCTCATCCCTCCTTGTAAGGGAATGAAGTCCATAGAACCTCTGCTCTCTTTCTCTGTTACCTTTCCTAAAGTCTCAGTGAAGAAACTAGATACTACAGGAAATGGGCCACCCACAGATTAACAGCAGTTAATGCTATTGCTATTGAGTTAATGTTACAGTATGCATTTTGGACATTCCCCTAAAAAACTGAAGCATATTTATGTATAAGACTGTTTCACATTCACTTTGAGTTGTGTCTCTCCTCCTAAATAGAGCTAGTGCTATAGATTTCACCCTCCACTACCTATTATTTTCAAGTTGTGAAGATGCCTGGAATAAACATCATAACGATCTCTCACACTAATTAAGCTCAAAGTTGCTGCCCTAGCCACAAGTTCCAAATTTGAGTGGGCTGACTTAGCTGGGGCTAAATCTCTGTTTCCACCCTAAGGCAGTACAACAAACATCAATGCTGCATTTTTAATGGAAATAAATGGGGGTATGCATAAATTGTAAACCCGTAATGTACATGTGTTGCTTGTATGGAGACAGAATCCATATTACAGTGTTTAAAGCTGAGTCTGTAAATTATGTTCATTCTATTCTGAGCCTAAACTATTAGTCTAACAGGCTGCAGGTTGTTGTTATCACATTCAGTGCTCAATGTGTCAGAACAGAACAAATTATTGCAGCGACATACTGTAGGTGTCTCTTTTAAAGGTGACCCTTTTCTGCACACAGACTTCTGACAGGTGTGTGTATCTTCACCACAAAAGGTTTTGCTACCAATTAAGCACTAAAGATAAACAAGTGGTGGCAAACAGGGCAGTTTATAAAAATAAATCCAATCACAGCATTCTGTCAGAAACTGAGAAACAAGGTGTAACTACGTCTTGCATGAAGAAGACTAGCTCTTCTGCTCTGCAGTGATCATACATCCTAGCATAATGTTTAATTAAGGCAATGAGAGGGTCATCTTAGATAGAGGGTAGGTAGGCAAAATGACAGCAGTGAAGGTAAAAGAAAAAAGTGGTGTTTAGGCTTGGGTGTACCTCTTCTGCTTTGGTCTGCTCGAAGGCAAACTCCATGGTGGGCACAGCCAGTTGGTTGGCAAAGAAATTCACATCTCCAGGCAACTGCAGCGAGCTGACGTTGGGTCCGGGGCAGTTCCCCCCACGAATGCAACTTAGCAACTGTCTCTAACAGAGAGGAGAAGAGATGAAAAGAAAGATAAACACAGTGCAATGAGAGGAATGTTGGAAAGAGACAAAGGAGAGAGAAAGGGTTTAGTAGAATAACGAGGAGGTTAACATGTTGCTGTCATGGTAATTTATTATACAACTTGGCTTGTCTTTCACTTGGGTTTAATGATTTCTTTTAATACTTTGCTACAACTGTCTGACATATAAGCTCATTGTTTATGTGTGACTGACTCTATAGATTTATAATACCGATATAAGTATCATGGGGAGTCCTGGGAATTCACGTGGGAGCCCAGGCTTTTTATAATGTGTGTCTGTGTGTGCAAGATATTGTATCTACTGAAACAAGGACATCATTTTCACACTTTGTTAACACTTCCAGGCATCTGCTGCAACTAAATACTAAAGTCTGACCTTGAAGTGCTGTTATGACAGTAAGATAGATGGTTCCACAATTTAGTACCAGTGCTTTCTTTCAATTATATTTCATGCAAAAATGGCAGCTCACAGATTAGCTGTGTTGTGGAATATTACTTTATGCAAGTGACACAGAAGCAGGAGTGCAAAATGTGTAAACTATAAAAATAAAAAAAATTATCCGACATGTAGGCCTACATTCCCGAATCGGAGTACTGCCCAACAGGCTCTAAAGTTGCAACTAAATGCCCAAGGATGATGCTCCAAAACAATGAAACTATTATAATGATACATTTTCCTTCACTTCACTTTAACCCTCCTGTGGTGTACGGGTCAAATCTGACCGATTTACTTAAATTATCTGATTGCCTCAAGGCCTTATGATATCCTCCACACTAGGCATTTAAACATATTCAATTGCTGATCACCACTTTCATTGAATTTTGAGTGGTCTAATCAACTTTCTAACACCTGTGGTGTTTCCAGTCAAAAATGACCGGCATAAGAAATAAATGGGTAATACTAGATTATGTTCATCCATTAGATGGAAAACATCCCCATGGACACACACACACACACACACATGTTGATTTTCTGATGTTCTGTGAATTTGGTCTCTGTTTTGGTTATTTTTATAATTTTCTGTTCTTTGTATATTCACTGCAGTTATTCATGTTTACCACTGGTTTGAGACATTTGTTTACAGCATTAAAATATGTTAAATAACATTTGGTGATGATTATGTGTGAATTATGTTTTTTATGTTAATGTAAGAGCAGTTAAACCAGACTGGTCAAATTTGACCGAGAACACTAAAGTAAGGGGGCAGAAACGAACATAATACAGATGTTAAAGATGGTCAAACCCTCCCATACAAAAACATTCAGTCATATTAAAACTGTTAGGAAGATATGCTAAAAAAACAGAGCATTTTTTTTGCTTGTTCCACCTCAAGCATATTGTAGTGTACTTTTAAGAGGTATCATTGTGTGTGCGCATGCGCTTAAAAGTGCGTGCTGCCCGATACGGTTGCTCCACTCGTCTTACTTGCTCTTTTAAATCTTTTATTTAACTTTGTACTTATGGGTTTTTTGTTTGGTGTTAACTTGTTGGTGTCGTGGCCTCCACAAATGTGCTGGTGAAGAGGTTTTTGGTGTTTCTGTTCGCTCTGGAGGTGCTTTCA
>JAVQJL010015552.1:0-13046 GCA_036024295.1 Nannoperca obscura
AGACACACACACACACACACACACACACACACACACACACACACACACACACACACACACACACACACACACACACACACACACACACACACACACACACACACACACCGGTTTCTTTCCTTTGGCTCTTGTGGGTTCATTGTTTCTTGTTTCTCTCATGCCCATTCCTCTTGCCTGGTTTCCTGTATGTAAGTCTTAATAAATCTCATCTGCACCACTCTACCAGCCGTGTCTGCTAGTGGGCCCTTTCCTCCACTGCCTGAACAGCAATCGCTGTGGCACTTTCAGACAGAGCCAGGCTAGCTGTTTGCCCCTGTTTCCAGTCTTGATGCTAAGCTAATAGGCTGCTGGCTGTATTGAACAGACAGACATGAGAGAAGTATCAGTCTTCTGATTAAACTCATGAGCAAGAAAGCACATAAAATGTTTCCCAAAATGTCAAACTATTGCTTTAACTTTTCTGAGAGCCTAAGGTAAGATAATAACTTAAGATTTTTTATGTAATTTAAAGCAAACATAGGAATCACAATATTGTGCAATATTAGAAATGTCCATTTTAAATGTGAAAGAGACTTAAACTGTAATTGTACTTTAGAATTTAGATTTTGCAAATGTTAACTTAAGGTTTATGTTTGAAGGTCAGGCACTGATGACAATGATTCTTATTCATTTAATTTTATTCATTTTTTCAAGGATCGATCAACACCACAGGCTGAAAGTGGCTGGTAATCTAAGAATGCACTTCCATGAATTGTAGTAACCTAGTTACTGTAAATCTGAGTATACATGCAGCAGTTCTTCTGTGTCACTTTCAGGTTTAACTGAACTTTGGATGTTGTTATTTTGAATTCATGGACAATACAATTCATCAGTATGTGTAATGATCTCCTTTTTATTCTGCCAAAACTTGCACATCTTTGCGAAATTAGGTATTTAAAAAAAGCTTAATTACATACATTTATTATACATTTAACTGAAATAAAAAAGGCTTCAGTTCCAAAAGTCATTGACAATACACAATTTGATCCAGGCAAAAATGAGCCTTGATCCATCAGACCACCTTGCAGGTTATCTTCTCCGCTCATGACTCATGAAACCACCGCTGACAGATAACAGATGAGAGCCAGTCCTCTGCTTTGTATTACGGTACTCTGTGTCCACATATTGGTACAAACAAACCACACATGACTCTTCCTTCTTCTTCCTTGCTTGTCACATATTTAAAGTGTGCCTTACTTGTGAGGTGGAAGCTTGGGTGAAGACGCTGAGGGGTCTCATGCTTCATGTTGTTCAGTTGTTACACTGGGTGGATCCCACTGCCACTGAACCCTGCTTGTACATTCTGTGGTGTTGCTGCACTCTCCCTGGTCTTTGACAGCAGGGGCAGGAAGAAGGGTCTCTGCAGCTTCTTTCCAGGTTCCAATGGTGCCTGAAGCTTTTGTCAGCTGGCTGGAGTGTGTGTTGTGATTGTGTGTTGTATGTGGAAAGAAGCACACAACATTTTTGTTGTTGAATCTCATGGCAGTAACTAACTCGGTGTTAAACATGTGGCTACAGTGTCAGTTCCCCGAGGGGGGCTCTGAACTGCTTTCCCCAGTGAAAAACACCTCAGAGTTGATCCCTCCATTGTCTGATATTGTCTGATGTTTTGACATGGGTGTTGTGTGGTGCCCCAAAACAAGTCAACCTGTAACCTTTTGCCTTTGAATATGACCAACAGTAACACACATTGAGCCATGTTAGCAGCGTTGTTGTTTCTCCTCTGATTTGCAGTGATTTTAAAGCTGCCAAAACTCTTGTTGACAGGAAGTGATCCTGTAGGCCTGTTTCATCGCCGTTCCAGATGTTTCCTGGAAGGTCCTGGATTTCGAGCTCAGTAGAAATGTTGCTCTAAGAAGCAAACCAATCTTACACAGGCACAGGGTTTAAGCAGGCCGCTCAGGCAGAGGACAGTGCCTCTGGTTTTTTAGAAACAAGGCCTTTTATTCCATTGGCTTCTGCAAATTGGGCGTCAAGAACTTGTATCTCTGGTTTTTTCATAAGGAATCCACTCTTGCTCAGATCCTTGACTCGCTCTGCTAGCTGGGCCTCGTCTTGAGGAATGCAGGCCTTACTTCCAGCAAATTGCTGATGACTCCCTTCACTCACATCTGCCGAGTTGATTATGATTTCCAGGCGCTGGCAAGAACCTTTTACTTGGATGTTTTTCCCTGCCTCCATTATCTCCCTGTACTCTTAAATGGGAGATGAATGCATTATGTATTTATCACTTTAGCACATGTCACACAGCAGTTGTGATATAGTGTGTTCGCTCATGTAAACCCCATAATGTATTAAATCACATCCCATGCAAACAGTTGACCCAAAATTAGATTTGCTCATCTTTCAAATTGTTATAGTAAACAATTGCTTTTTTACACATCCAGCAGGTTCGAATCAACATTATCATTCATTATGAGTCATGAATCTGGCCTCTCCAAATGTAAGTCCAATATTCACCCTGTTTTTAGCTCTGTTTTTGGAAATATCTGTATCTTTTGTTGTCAAATAGTCCACTATGTTTACCAGCTAATCTCTAACTGCGTCTGTTTGCAGATTGCTGCTGACTGGCTAGCGTGCACTAGGTTTTTAGAGCTGTCAGCCTGCTGCGGCTGAAAACGTAGCTATGAGACCAGTGAACAGTGAACCCAAAAAGTAAAGTAGTGGGCTGGACAGCTAAACAATGACCAGAAACTCATTATAAAGCTCCATAAAGCCGTGACTGCTCAGATTTATCTTGTGACCCTTTTAGAGGGGCCCAATCCCTAGGTTGGGAACCCATGGACAACCAAACTATTAATAATGAAAATAAACTTGATATGTAACGGGAAAATGCTGCTTATGCATTAGTATCAGTGACAATGTCAATTTTTCTGCAACTGCAACTTCAAGCACATTTTGTTGAATACTTTTGTATTTTTACTTAAGTAGGATTTTGATTGCAGGGCTTTTAAATGGAGTATTATTACATTGTTTTATTAGTGATTTTACTTAGGTGAAGGACCTGAGTTCTCCCATTACTGTTCAATACCCTCTTTTGTGTGTAAGTCAGTTCCTCAATCTGTCAAAGTTTTTTGGTACGCATTATGAAATCTTTCCCTCAGAAGCCAACACATGGTAGTTATCAAGGTGTGTGTGTGTGTGTGTGTGTGTTGCATCTGGTACATGCCTCGGCCAAATAGCATGTGTCCAGCACGCCTGTGCCTGCTCGCATGTCAGTCAGCGTGACTGAAGCCTGAGCAGCTGCAGCTCCTCAAACGAAGAAGCCTCCAGCATCATCTGCCCCAGAAAACAGACCTGCAGAGGAGTCACAAGAAGGCAGAACTTTCCACACCGCTGGGATCTACCTGTAGCATTTCATTTGACACTGAATGTTGTTTCCACGCCCCAACATGCAGACTGTAAAAACAAGATTTTCTGGATCAGCAATCTGTTTCTGGCTTGTGTTTTCCGGATCACTTGCAAAAGCAGTCGACACCATGGAGGGAAATGCAACCGCTTTTGAAGTAAGCAATGCATAATTGTATTTTTATTGCTGCTACTGCTCTTTTATTGTTTCTTTATAGTATATATACTGCCTTTGTTATTTCTTTTGTTGGCTTATAACTGGGACCTGAGTACCTAATTTTGCGCAATCTCACGTGAAAGCGAGATCGGTATTACAATAGAAATCCTTGAAAATCCTTGAATGTAGGTTGTATATTAGTAGCACGATGTGTATAATCCACAGTCTATCTCATGTTCTTTACCAGGAAACTAAAATATGTATCAGGTCCTGTTACCCTGATACTGTGTGTGTTTGTGTGTATTATTTCTTTGAGATACGACAAAAAACATATAAACAAAAGAAAATTATAAAAACAAAAAATAATTTGGCTATAAACAATTGTCATGGCAACAAGGAGGAACAGTAAAATGGAAAATGTTAAAATGTGTATTTGCATGTAAATTCACTATGTAAGACACTATAGGATATTACTTTGAAGTAGCAAAAGAATACATTAAAGCATTCGTTCATGAATGCAACATATACAATATGTATACCATGTAACACATTTCAAAGTTTGAGTCAAATTTCCCTTGGATCAAATGGATTTTATATATTTTCTTTATTGCTCTATAATATTTAAACTTTAATTTTTGAATTTTGTCTTAATTTTCCTTTGTGGAGCACTTTACAACTTTGTTGGTGTGTCAGAATGTATTATTATTACATTACATTTAGGCATTCAGCAGACACTTTTATCCAAAGCAACTTCCAAATAAGAGCTTTACATAAAGTGCATAGAATCATGATTGAAAACAAGATGTCTCATCAATCAGATGATGTCTTCATCATTCAGATGTCTCAGAATCAAAAGAGCATTAAATCTAAGAACAGATTATCTTTGTACATTATCAAATACAATACTTTCAAACTAAAATACAATTCTACTATAATATCGTACAATATGCTATACTTTATAGAAACAAGGTGTCATTTACAAATGAGTCTTTAGTCTTTTCTTGAAAGTGGCCAGACAGGTTGTTTCTCTGATGGATGTGGGGAGATGGTTCCACCACTGGGGGGCCAGACAGAAGAAAAGTCTCGGATGTGAGCAGGCATCTCTGAGAGAGCAAACCGCCAGGTGCTTCTCAGACACAGACTGTAGTTGGCGGACGGGGGTGTAAGGCTGGAGGCTGGATATTATTATTTCATACTCATACTCATACTAACTCAGTTCACTGTGCTTCATTGTTTCCAGAAGCCCATCCATCAGTCCCACTCTCTGTGTGCTGGTGAACAGGAGTATGTTTACAAGAGGAAACAAGTAGTTCTAGAGTCACTCATCAGCCTGGGAATCAACTGCACTGCAGTAAGAAAGAAACCTCTTACACGTCCAGAAAGTCATTTTCCTTCTGCCTCTCCCTCTTTTCTTTGCTTCTTTCTTTAAAGAAAAGTCTTTTATGTTTCTTTAGGAATGTGTCATTTTTGCACAAATGTCCTCCTGAACATTTACATGATGTGTTTTTACATAACCTAGCTTGTGTTTTAGGGCTTTCAGTGCAACCAGAGGGTATCAGGTTAATGGATATTGGATAGCCAGGCAAAGTCTTCCTCATCTGTGCACCAGTCGTTGTTTACAGTCCATTTAGCAGTCTTGGAACCCATCAGCTCTACTCTTAACCCTACCTCTAGAGTTCTGAGATTGATACAAAGTGAAATCTAGGGGTCAGAAATTGCATTTCAGCCAATGTGTTCCGCCTCTTTTGCTCTCCACACGGATGCTTTACCTGCATGCAACCAAAGCCCACTCAAATGTGATTGGTCAATAACGCTTGGACTACAAATGGATTATAATGGAAACCAGAACACTTCCGATACCAAAATGTTGTCTCTTGCCCACAGATTCTGTTTATAGACATTACAGTTCTATGCTAATTTTGCTGACGTGAAATGGCCAGAGTATAAATCTACACATACTAATATTACAATCATTAGTGGAGAGATGACAGGAAAAGAGGAGGAGAAGCAACAAAGGCCCCAAGAGGTTTATGATCTGCATTTTAAACTGTAAACCACAGGGGCACCCAAGCCATATCAATGTAATAAGGTTATGGTATGTGAAAAATTACTGAGGGGAACAGCAGAGAGAGAAGAAATATTCAATACAGCTGAGGATTGTGAGTTACTGTCTCACTGGGCGACACTGAATCATCAATACACTCTGTTGTTCCAATGCACGTCTAAACAGATGGAGAGTTCAAATCCCTCAGCAGCTATCAAATCTACCATCTCTCCATCATCTTTCTAACCAGGATTCAGTTCCACACATTGCTTTTTTGGCATCAGGCGGAGGGCAGAGGGCAGCTGTGGGTCTGGTGGGTTCCCTCTATCAGATGGAAAAGGACGGGCTGGTGGACACCCTGCTCTACCTGGGAGGAGTTTCTGGGTCAACATGGTAACAACGATCACACTCGCACACATAAATAGGAGTCTGTGTATAAACGAGAGCTGATCTGAGGTTTATTTTACAGCATTTTTGTTTTATTTTATTAGACTTGAGAGAAAAGCATGACATGCAACACTCAGGACTGAAGATCTTACTGGTACATGGAACACACATAGATCAATGAGGAAGCAGTTTGTATGCTGGTAAAACATTACTGATTAAACATTGCATTTGCATCAACACTGATATAGTTTGGAACTGGAAATGTCTGTTGTTGCAATTATCCTGTCATCTTGAGTCACAAGTTAATTATCTCATTATCTTGGAATAATCAAGTTGAAAACAAATGTAAATTTTTCTGTGTAATGACAACATTATTATCCCATTATATATATATATATATTTATTTGTTCTTGAGATAATTAAATTAACTCATGAACAAGATTAAAACAAGATAAGAAGATCTAAAGCCATGCTTGCATCTATGTGCGCTCTCTACTTAAATGCAAACATCAGCATACTAATGTTTAGCTGGTTAAGACAGCCTATGTCCTCCTGACCCTGCCTCTGTTCCGGCCTCTGTTTTTTTTTTCTGCAAGTTTTTCTAATAAAAATGTAATTTGTTCCAGAGGTTTACTATTCATATTTTGTGATAAATTAGCATCTACTACAACATTTATTATCACAAGTTGAACGCTTCTCAACAGCTAGCATGTTAGCATACAAAAAAGCTACTGCTCCTGTGAATATTTACCAGCACTGCAATAGTTACTTGCGTTTATGTAATGTGGTTTCTTCCATATCCATATCACATTTCCCCTACTTTTAGCTGTAATCTCTGCTGTCTAAAATGTCTGTACCCTTCGCTCCTTTCTGTTATTTACAGACTAGTGATGTGTCAATCATGAGTGTATTGCTACTTTCAACTACTCTTTGATATGAATCAGTAGTAATAACGGGTCACCTCAGAGAGTAATTCGTTCATTTTGGCAGCACAATCACAAGCGCAAGTTCAACAGTTAATGCATGAGTTTTGTTTTTCTCACGTGACAGGCAGCTGATTGGTTTGGGTAATTCATTTGTTAGTCTTTTGTTAATTTTTTATGTGCAAGCTAAACATAAGCTGAAACATAATTACAACAAACGTGGCTGCTCATGGCTTCCATAGTCTTGGCTACAGGTTGAGTCAGACGTTGCTAATTCCAATTTTTGGTCAATGGAAGTTGTTATGTCATTTGATCTCGACAGACGTTTTCCGGCCATTAGTTAGTGAAAATAGTTGCTTCTTCCTGTTTGAGCCCCAGGTTTAAAATTAGACTGGGTGTAAAATGGGTGTATGATTACATTAAAATTTGTCTGGAACACCTTTAAACACAAATCTGATCACAGTATTTTAAAAAAAGCTAATTTCTTTCTACATGACAGTTTCTCTTGACCTGTGTGGTTCCTCTGATAGGTCCATGTCCACCCTGTTCAGTGACCCACAGTGGAGCTCCAACATGGACAAAGCAGTGACCAGGTTGTCTGGTCCTGGGGTCGAGCTGGAGGAGGCTCTGTCCTGGCTGGACGAAAGGGCAAAAGAGGAAACCTTCTCTCTCACTGATATCTGGGGGGTCTTGACCTCTGCTGGGATCATGAAACAGGTTCTAGTGCAAAGATACACACACTTATACTCCTAATATTTCCCATTAAAATTTGACATATAAAAAATGTGACTTATAAAGATAGTATATGCAGTTCTTCAGAGAAATACCTTGTGCTTCATCAGATGGACCTACGGCGTCTTTCAGATGAGGCCAGCAGAAATGCTACCAACCCTTACCCCATCTACAGCGCCATAGAGAAGTACTGCTTTACAAATGGGCCCATAGAAGGTACACACACCCATATGCACATGTCACATTAGCTGTAAGTGAGTTATTGACTTGTTTTAAGTGTAAAATACACTCTCTTAGGGAAATGGTTTGAGGTGAGCCCTCATGAGGCTGGTTTTACAGAACTGGGTCTCTTCCTTGAAACTTCTCTCCTGGGCAGCAAATTCCAGGGTGGAGAGCTGCTGGAAAAGAAGCCAGAGATGGACATGGTCAAACTACAAGGTGTGTTCACAGGCTTGTGCAAGTTGTTGTTGTTAATGGTACCAGTGGAGTGGTAAGTCACTAGACACCAGCTCCAACTGTGCATTTAAAAAAATGTAATTTAAGTATTTATGAGGTCTTGTCCAAAAGAGAGGCATAAGAAATCTTAACAAATCAGATCATCTAGTACCTACTGGCGCTGTGGGTATGAAGTTACAGACTTTCCAATTTAGTGACTTGATTGATTCTAACATTGTGGAAATAATCTGTACAGCACATTTATTGGAAATAAAAATATTTTACCAATAAATACTCAAATACATGTTTTCAAAAAAAGAGAGTACAATCTTAAAGCTGCAGCAATAATTGTAATGACATACTTACATATGCATAATGTGAAAGAGTTTACTGTAGAAACAAACCCACAGAGAATTGTCACCCCATTCGGTAGTTTCCTAATTTCTATGGCTTGCTTTGGCCTCTTTTAGCCCATTGTTTTGGTTTTCCTACATGCTAACTAATTTCTCATTACTCTTGTTTTCTGCTGCAAAAGGCAGCTGCTGACTAACCCACTGTTCACTACCTGCCCATCACCAAAAAGCAGACAGCCAAAGTTAGTAAGATGCGGTTTGATCAGATTGGATTGACAGTGGCCAAACAGCACATTATCATTAGAGTTTGATTTAATGTTGATAGAGGCTGATATGAGCGCCGATGTACATGACATCACCTCTTTTGAGTGAGCTCAGCCCACATCAAGACAGTGATAACATAGATCTCTCAAAAGAGTGTTCATGTTATGTCCTATCACTCATAGTCAGAAGCTGACTGAGAAAATACTTTTTGGGGGCCTTTATAGGTTTACCTTTTCCTCACAAAATACCCATAATAAATATGCAGTTATAGAAAGACAAATCATGTTTTGTTATGAATTATGCCATAAATTACACACATGATGTTAGTTAATTTAAAAGTCCAGTCAAGAAAGTCGCTGTTTTTGTAAAGATGGTAAAGTACCATTTCGTTTTGTGTGAAACTGTTCAGTGAGCTACATCTCTCATCACACTTTTATCCAGTGACTCCTGGTCCTTTTATCAGCCGGACTACATCCCCGTACCAACCACACAGGCGTCGCAGCTTCAGCAGCTCCGGGAATTGCTTATATGACTTTTGGGTGTGTCTTTTTAATTAGGTTAAAAAACAATTGCAAAATGATATTTTAAATTGACAAACATCATGTGTGTAAATCATGGCACAATTCAAACGCGATCAAAAAGATTTGTCTCTGGCCGGTGACTTTCTTCTGTCAGAAGGTCCAATGGTGGTCCACTGGAAGGGGAGGGATTTCGCCTCTTTTTTGATTATGTAGGATTGCTCATCATGCATACGTATAAACCCTCATTGTCAAACTGTGTGTGAGCATGTCTAACTGTGTGTGTGTGTGTGTGTGTGTTGAAACCATGCAGGTGTTCTAGGTTGTGCGTTGGCTCAGGAGAAGATCATCAGAGAGTTCATCCCTCCCTGGCTGGATGGTAATCAGTTCATTTTCATACACAATAAATGTATTATTAAAAGCTGCAGGGATAAATCTATTACTGAGGGAGAAAAGAGAAAAGTAGTTACAACTTTTACATTTGCTGTGTGTGTGTGTGTGTGTGTGTGTGTGTGTTGCAGTACCTGGACAAATAGACAATGCTGTTGAAGAGTACCTGCGTGTGTACAATGCCCTTGATAAACTAATAGCCCTGACCAGAAGCACCATTAAGGATCCTGTTGCTCTGTCTGACCTGGACATGCTACAGAAAATACTAAAAGGTAGTTGTGATGAGGATAAGGATCCTGCTTGGATGATTTACAATAAAATGTACCTCTTACCAGCTTTAGTAATCAAATTAAATTGTTTTAGAAGCTGCAAGCTAATCCCCAAGATTACAGCTACTGATATCCAGAAAGAATGCCATCAATGTCTGTTTCCCTCCAAATTCACCATCTTTGTGTCCTTGATGAAAAAATGACAAAGCAAATGTTTGTTTTAAAATGCCACAGTGTCCATTTAGTTCTCATCTTTTCCAGACAAGGTAAATCGTAATGAGTCTGCATTGCTGGAGTCAAAGAGTTTGGAGGAAAGAAAAAGTTATTTTCAGCAGTGGAGTCTGGAGCTGCTGACGGCAGTAGAGACCTGGAGCCAAAGTCTGGAGGATGGAGCTTTCAAAACACATGGTCAGTCTATGACAGATAAACAGCCAGACTGGTTAAAGCTGTGGACAAACAGACCCATTTTACTTTAATGAGATGTAAACATGTCTGTGTATTTCTTTTCCATGTGTTTTTCCAAAGTCTCTCTGCTTACTAAGAAAGTTCTCCCCTTGATTATGAAATGGGAGTGGGGAACAACCACAAACTTCCTCTACCAATACCCAGGTAAGAAGACAGACCTCTTCAGCAATAATAGGTTTGATATTTCATAAAGATGGATGACTTGTCTCCACTTCCTCCCACTATACAAAAATGACGCCAAAATATCCTGGAAACAGGTGCTGTCATCTTGTGCTCGGGACATCATTCGGAGTCAGAGTTTGTGCAGTAGTGATCTGTGGCAGTGTTGGGGTCCTGCCCATATACCCGCCGGAACCAATCGCAAGCACACTCACAGTCACACCCCCTTTTTATTGCATCAAATAATGAATTAAAACCAAACTCATCAGAATATTAAACACTTGAATCATCCGCGTGATAAGAAAGTACCTAAAATGACAGAAACCATCTTTGGGAACATTTTATTTGGAGCTGTCATGTTGTCCATCTTTATATACAGTCTAAGGATATTTTGGATAATACACTTATTTGCTTTCTTGAGTTAGATGAGAACATCTATACCACTCTTCTATCTGTACAGTAAATATTCCAGCCAGTAGTCCTTTGCATGGATTTAAGAAACCAGGCTTTGAGATTTAGTGGTGCTGGTAGGTGGATTTTGTATCCTTTACAAAGCCATGCTAGCTGTTTTGCTAAGCTATGCTAACTGGCTGCAAGCAGTAGCGGTATCAATCTTATTATCTAACTCTCTGAAAGAAAGGAAACATAGAAAGCATATTTCCCAAAATGTAGAACTCTTTCTCTTACAGTTGGTCAAATGACTGTGTGTAAGTGAAAGGTGTCCATTGCAGTGAGGAAGCTCAAGATAATCACTAACTTGTTCCCCTCAGCTCTACGGGATGTTTCCACGTCTTTCAGCTCATCGTTTTGCCAACAACTTTACTGTTTCGGTTCACTCTAACAGCTTTTACCACCTTGTGAACTAAAAAGTCTAATATTTCTCCCCAGAGTTGGCAGAGACTAAAAACCACAAATATTGGACTTACATCCATCAGGTTGTCCCAAAGAAAGACTCATAATGAATGCAGATGTTGCTCCATATCTGCTTTGTGTGTAAATAACTGCTAACTTGAGAGTGACTTTTTGAGTATTTTCTTTATCAATCAATCACACTTTATTAATATAGTATATTGCAAACAAATTAGGGCACTTTAAAGTGCTTCACAGATGCTGATAAGACGTGTAGACAACTGTAATAAAAACAAACATTTAACAAATCCATTACAAAAAAGGATATGATGGATAAAAATATATAATAATTAATAATGAATCCATGATGACCCCTCAAGGAGGTTTACAGACTAAATAATCAGAAATGAAGTAATGGGCAAATGCTTACAATAATGAAGAAAATGATAAGTTTGGTTGAATTGGAAAATTCTGAAATTCTGTTGCTGGGCAGATTCCAGCGTTCCTCCTTGCCTCAGCTCCAAAGAAAGCTTCCACCTGATAGACGCCGGGATGCTGATCAACGTAGGGTACCCTTCATTTCTGGGAGACAAGAGAGACATTGACCTCATCATCGCACCAGAGTACAGCGCTGGAAACATTTTTGAGGTGTGTGTGTGTGTTTCAGAATGCCTAAATCCTGGATGGAAACTAACTGATAATACCTCCATTACAGTACTAATACCACATATGGGCCATTGACTGAAAGCCAATCAAATCAAAATTATGTTGCAAGTAACAGTAAATATTGCTCCATTGTTTAACAGTCATTTTCATTGTGGAAGTAATTTCTTTTACTGGACTTAATGCAACCAAGTCATTTGAAATTCCACCTTAACCTCTTCACTCCAGACTCCCCACACCCTGGCCCTTCCCACAGACTATTCAGCTAAAGAAAAGCACATTTTCCAATAACTGCCAGGCACATTCTGTTGTATGGAGACAAGTTTAAATCAGACAAAAGATCACCTGTCCCCTTCAGTGAATTTCTGCTCAGATGCATGCTGTATATGTCAAGTCTAGTTCCATCTTGCTTTATTTTATGGTTGGCTTCAACTGTCTTCCCCTTTTTGAACAATGCAACTATTCTCTTGGTTGTCTGAAACTGCAAATTGCAACGACAAATGTGACATGTTTCATATTTTGATTCAGATCAGCTTCATTTCAGCTGTGTATTCATGTAATTTAGCTGACCATCAGTTTTACATTTTTTAATTTATTTTCTATTGTTTGCATGCTATATATTTTTTTTTATCTATTACTGTTTGCAGTGTCACCTGTGCTGCTGTAGCACTTCAATTTCCCCATTGCGAGACTAATAAAGGTTCTGCTTATCTTATCTCTTAAACGTGGAAGATTTCCATTTTTTAACCATTAATACGGACCTTGATTATAACTGGAGGCTGATTATAAAGTGGTACCTGCCTGTGTCTTACTTATGAAGTGCAGGATGACAGTTAAAGCAACTACAATCCCTCAAGTGAGATTTCCTGCCCAGACTTTGTTCCAGAGGATTACAGCTGTGAAACCTGGGAGACTGAAACGATGTTCACCCTCTGCTCCCTTCAGACTCTGACTCTTGCCAGAGACTACGCAGCTGCAGTGAAGAAGCCTTTCCCAGAGATAGCCGACAAAATCCTGGAGGAGAAAGACTGGCCGAGGGACTGCTACATGC